>JANHFL010000742.1:368713-383088 GCA_032468155.1 Oxyrhabdium leporinum
ATAGAATAGAATAGAATAGAATAGAATAGAATAGAATAGAATAGAATAGAATAGAATTCTTTATTGACCAAATGTGACTGGATACACAAGGAATTTGTCTGCGGTGCATAGGCTCACAGTATACATATACAAGTAATAGGTCATAGGTCATAATCATAGTTACAATCATAAGGTCATAAGTTACAAACAACAAGAAGTGGGAACTCTCCTTTTTGTCCATTGCTGAGAGGGCCTAGGATCTAAGGACTGCACACACAAAAATCATTGAGCAAAGAATAATTATCAGAGAGTTCTCTTCTGTAGATATTTTTTTGCTCACACTGGCATTACTATAAATATAGTTCCATAATATATGGAATGGTCCAAATTCATATCTGTGCATATTTTATAGCTTTTTCATAAATTACTATATTTAGAATGTATTATATCATCACTGAAATACCTGGAAAAAAAACTCATCTAAGGACAGATCGTCATGAAGAAAAGCTATTCATGAGGTCGTTAGGAATCAACATCAGCTTGATGACACACAATTAATTATAATATATTTCTGAAATTGAAATTGATTTTTTGCAGTATGCTAAGGTATCTTGGAGATTACTATAGCTGAATCAATCTGATACTAAAGAAACAATATTCTCCCTCCTCCTCCTCCTCCTCCTCCTCCTCCCCCTCCTTCTTCAGAAAAACTTAGATCTTTTGACTTTCCCCACTTTAGGTATCTTTCTTCCCTTTTGGAATACTGTCATCATTATAGGTTTTGCCATTTCTCAGCTCAGCACATCATACCATGCACTGGCTATTTTTAACAAGTTCTCTTCAACAGGAACTAACTCAATCTTCTCAAATAACATAATCATTAATTCACAGGCCTTCCATTACTGTTTTCTCTTACTTGTAAGAAATGTAGCTGGAACTCTGGAAAAATATCCAGTGCTGATAAGATATATGCCTTTATGTTATCACCTCTTGATAATGTTAAGTCTACTTAAAAGAAGTGGGAGAAGGAAAACAGAGCTATAAAAGAATAATTTCCAGAGATATTCTTTAGAATTCCAGATATAAGTTAATTCTAATGATGCCTCTACCATATTGCACTGCCATTTAAGAAACTAATATCAATCCATCCATTGTGAGGCCTTTGTTCCCAGGTCATGTGAGGTTGTAGCTAGAAAGAAATCAAGCTTTTTAGGGTAAGTGAGGTAGCAATACTTTATACAATTTAATTCCATGTTCCTTTCTGTTTCTTTTGTAAAAAGTGCAGGAAACTTCATTATTTTCTTTATTGGAGTGTAGAATTACAGATTGTCAAGGAAAGTAGAAATATTTGATAAATGTGCTTGTAATGCTTGGTCCCCACTATGTATCTGGCAGCAGCCTTGTAACTACAAAGGCCTTCCATGATCATGCTCCCTGGCCTGAGTGTATTTTAAAAGCATATTAATTTTAAAAAGCAACGAGTATCATATTGGAAAGCATATCATCAGCTACTTTTATTTTCTGGAGCCTGATTAAATCGCATAAACTTTTTTTTAGAAAAAAGAAACCTTGTATGGAAGCTTGATTGGCTACTTAGGAAATGGATAAAGGTAAGGAGAGATATTAAGTAGCATCATCTAAGCATAGGGATGAGAACAGTCCAACAGTCTAACAAATAGGTGCTTTGCATCTCATAATGTCATTATAAGAACCATTTTGTGAACAAGCAAGACCTCGCCCCCCCCCCCCCCCCATGGCTATAAGTATGCCTATACAGGTAGTTCTCAACTTAAAACCATTCACTTAGCAACCATTGGAAGCTACAACAGTACTGAAAAAAAAAGACTGTTGCAGCATCCCCATGGTTAATGTGATCAAAATTTGGGTGTTTGGCAAATGGCATATATTAATGGCGGTTGCAGGGGTCTTGGGAGTCACATGATTGCCATTTGTCACTTCTCAGGGGGTTTTCAACAGGCAAAGTCATTGGGAGAACCTGGATTTGCTTAATGACCACATGATTTACTTAACAACTACAGTGTTTTGCTTATCAACTTATAATTGGCCATGATTCACTTTACAACCACCTTGCTTAACAATGGAAATTCTGGTCCCAATTGTGGTCATAAGTCAAGGATTATCCGTAATAGAATCTTACACTTCCAAATGTATCAACCTGCTGAAAAAGATTGGGTGGTCTTGGGGATTCTGTTTATTTATTTTTTTTAACTTAGAGTTGTGCTGGCAAATCAAGCTGGCTCAACTGAGCCTCTTGTGTATTGCCAAAGCATCAGTATGCCTGTCCCTAATTTCAAAGAATATCTTTCATTATATCTTTCAGTGAATGAAGAAAATAGCGGCATTGCTATTACTTGTTCTAATCATCAGTTTACAAGAAAATGTTGTTAACCACTGAAATTCACAACCCACAACGTTATTGAGCCTTTTGTCTTATGGCTGGCTAGGGATGGATAGTTTGTTTTCCCTGCAGCCTTCTTTAAAAGTCAGTGGAGACAGTGCTGCCATCTCTTGGTCATTTGTATTAAGAGGGCGACAGAGAAAGAGAGCTCCAAGTTACACTTATTACTAAATGAAGAATGTAAAATTAATTAACTAATCAAGTCAGACAAATCAGGCAGTCTCCACATCAGAGGTTAAGAAGCGGCAACCTTGCTATTAGTGGTAAGATGAAGAGACTGCTGCAGCTGGAGACAGTGTGAAACAGAGAGATATTGGTAAAGGATATCCACTTAAAATGAATTTACATCTGGCTAAAAAAAATAAGGAAGTATTCTTTCAACCAGATTAATTCAAAGATGCCACTCCATTGTTTAAACTCATGTCACATGATTACAAAAGTCTAAAGTATGAGTAAAATTATCTCCCCTGCAAATGATTAAATTAGAAATGGGTACCATAAGATATCTATGATCATTACTTTGAGAGATATGAGATGTCATTCATTGATTTATTCATCCAAGTGGTGCAATAATTCAACGTGTTTGTTTGTTAAAAAGCATATTATAGTTTAGTTCTTCATGAAAATAAAATGGGATGGATTTGGGAAATGAAAACGAATCAATATTGTGCATCACAGCAGTTGTGATTTTTTAAAAAAAAAATCTATTGAGTTATTTATAGGGTTGGACTATATTAGAAAGAGCATGTCTTTTGTGTCAAGATGTATCCTTCCTTCTCAATTTCTCTTTAATTTTTGCCTGCTGTATCTTAAACTATGTTCTGACAAACAAATCAAGAGAGACACAATTTTGACTTTCTGAATCAAAATGGATATACATATTGTTATTACCAATAAATTAATTTAGGTCAAAAGAAGGATGGAGCAAATAGCACAACAGTGCTATCGTCATTGTTGTCACCATTATCATCATCATTCATGAATATGTGTCATCATCATACATCAACATGTAATAAATATATAAGAATATTCTAACATTATATTATGTAATTTTATTTTACGTCATGAAAAAGATAATATTTTCTGATCATTGCTTCACGGTAAGCATTAATTTGATCAGGAACTTTGTGAATGAAACATATCAAACTGAGATATCCTTGTACTGGTCTGGCCTCCTTGCCTGCCATCTAAAATGAAAGCAGATGATAACATAATTTGTTAAAGCAGCATAGATTATGAAGCAGTGTATTAATATTGAGGATTAAAGTGCTTGCTACATATATACTATTTAATAAAGTGGATTAAATAACATTATTGAGGCTACCTTGCCTCTGTTAATTCTTTTATTTCTTCTTCTATTTTAAAACTCTACTTTAGCAGAAGCAGAGTTTATCACTCCGCAAGCAGCATATTATATTTCTGATAGATAGAATTGTTTCCCAGAACATCTGGGAAATACATTGGGAGAAGTATCTATAATCTATCATCTACAATCACTTAAGCCTTTAACATAATGTGTAGCGTAAACAAGTAGCAACATACATGATATAGAAATCAGGTAAGGAACCATTCTTTTTACCAGAGGCTCTTCCTATGCACAAAATTAAAAATGAAAGATTTTTCACTGCCTGTATACACTTCACTTTCACTCAAAAAAACAGGATATAACAGGGGCGAATGTCTTTTTCAGAGCCTACGGATGGAAAGTCCTACTGTCCTCCCTGTTCCTCTTGATTGACACCACCCATTACTGCTTATTTATGCCGGGACATTTCAGAATATTTTTTTCTTTCCATCATAGCTGCCTGTTCCTAACACAAAATGTATGTATCAGGGTCTCACAACATAATTTCCACCTTTTTATTATTTATACTTGCATAATGTCCATAAGAAGTGGAATTTGCATTACAGAGTATAATGCATTTTTGGTAAATCTCCCCCACCCTCCAGACAATTATGCTTCTTGGTTAGAAAGAACCTCGTTGCTACTAATCTCTTGGAGGAAATTCAAACTTTTTTTTTTTTTTTTTTGGTAACACTGTAAGAAATCCATTTGGATTTGGCAGCATAGACACTGAATAAATAAAATCCATGAATTCTGGAAATGTTACTCCAATATATCTCAGTAATGCCCAAATCAGGGAGGCTGGTATAAATATTTCTTTATATTCAAGGGAAACTGGGCTTGCAAATTTTAATTACGATAAATGACATCCAAATCCCATGGATGAAACCATTTTAAAAAGAGTCAATTTTGTTAATGTCCTTGATCTGACTGTTCAGATCAACCTGAGGAAATCCCTCAAGTGCTGTGGGGCAACAGCACTTAAAACATCATGCTTTCAGACAAGCAATGAAGATCTAAATAATGTTTATGTAAATACATGCATTTGCAAATGTTTCTAACACTGCAAATTCACTTCAGAACATAATCCAGTCAAGCCCTTTTATCCCATTGTTTCAGATCTAAGATCTTTCTCAGAGTAAACAGAAAATATGCAAAAAAAATCTTCCTTGCTTGGTATACTTTACCTGTTCTGTGCAATTTAAAAATATGTAGCTTATTAGGAATTGATTTTTCAATGTTCTCAATAAGATTATTACTATCACCATCATCATGGTATAAGCATTGGTATGAATGCCACACAATTTCATTCTGTCTGTGGATGGAACCTTTGTGTTGTTTAATATAAAAGAAGATAGACCAGTATTTATATCCCTCACAATAAGAGAATGGATTGTTTTAAGGTTATACAGTCCATCTGTGATAAAGAAAGGAACCTTACAAAATGATAAATATTTTCATTAAAAAACTTTAAAACTAAAAGTTCAAAGATATGTTCGCTTCTCTTATATCTTGTCAAAACATGACTTAGGGCCCAAAACTAATCTACTTTCAATTTTATTCCATATTTCAGTGCTGTCATAGTACTCAGCAGAGAGTATTGGAATACGATCATTTTTTATTTTGTTGATGTTACCGACAGCTTTATTTCACAAAGCAATCTTACACTATGTCTACCAGTGGCAGGTCACAGAGGTCAAATAGTCTATCCTTACAGGTAGAGAGCTTATTAAATGGCACGTCTATTAAAGGCAATGGACAACATAAAGAAACATTCCAGGAAAATATTTTTAACATAGTTCAATGAAAATATGAGCAGGAGTAGTAAATAATTTTAAATGATGCCAGCATGGAAGTCAGATCCCTGCATTTTTAGAAAAGAACAAAAAATAATCCGGCAACAAATATTTAGAATTAAATGAATAATAATGACAAGTTTGAAATCTTTCAGAAAAAAATCAGTGTAGCTGTCTGATGCTGGTAATGGTTACATTATATACATCATACATTATTTTATTTTGGGGGGTTTTGCACTTCTTTCAAGGTAAGCTAATACTTGATTGTTGAACACCATATTTCAGTATAAAAACACCACAACCAAATTTGGTTCTAGGAACACTTTTTCTGATTAAACTGTCTTGTTCCAACTCTAATGGCTTCTAGTTTGTTTCCAGTGATAGTTCAAAATGCTGGTTCTTCTTAACCATAACAAGGTTTGGGGATAGGACGGTTTGAAGGAATGCCTTCCACTATGCCTCTTCCCATTTTTTTTCACAAGGAAATTGACTGGATGGTAAAAGACAGAGCCTTTTCTATGGCCAAGGTTGAGATACATTGCCTTAGAGAAATTCAGCAGGCTTTAAGGAAACACTAAGTGCTTTTTATTTTTCAAAGCTTTGACATTGGTATATTCTGCCCCTGGGTGTTTTTCATTGCTTTGTTTCAATTAATTATTTTGTTTTATCTACTCTTTGCTTTAACAGGCACATTTTGTTTGATCGGTTAGAATGGTGATTTGCCACTTGAATTGTTGGATTATTCCTGCTTTGCCATTCCCTTAACACTTTAAAAATATTTTCATAATAAATAAGTTTTAACAATTCTATTGTAAACATATTGTAAACATATTGCACTTGATTTGAATAGCTGAAATAGTGCCAGTTTGCTAACAAAATAATGATAATTAAAAAAACAACCCATCACAAGAGTACTTATATAGCCATATAAAACCCTACATGCTATATATCTGGATACTTGACTGAGGTGAACTGAACTCTAGAACATTATATTCTTTGCACATGCTACATCCTTGAACACAGATCTCCAAATATCTTGGAGGCAGTGAGCATATCTGCTGGATCATCCTCAGAATGTTTACATCACTTCAAAATGGCCAGATTGGTATAGCCTGGGTGGAAAATGGAATATACCATCTCTGGAATGCAATTTTTTGGTACAATTCCATTCCTGTTCAACTGCATCTCGAATCAAAAGGTGTAAGATTTGCTGCCAGATGAAAGCTTATTTATTTGACTCTGTATCCATGTATATCACTTGCAAGGCTTGTTCTTCAGATTTTAGGGCATTGTCATTCTTTATGGGGAGGTGAGGATGTTATGGAATTGAGCTCTAATGCAAAGTGGACAACAAATTTCATAAATGCGCTCTGTCCTAGATCCCAAATGTACCCTTATGGTCAGCCATGCATTCTTTACTACAGTAATGTCATAAAAATTGAAGATATGCTCAGATATGCTCACTGCCTCCAAGATATTTGGAGATCTGTGTTCAAGGATGTAGCAACAATCACTTTTTGTTCCAATGTGAGGTGTCTCTTGTGTTTCCCATTATTCTCCCATCACTATGTCCAAGATTTTTAGAATAATGTGCTCAAGAGATGAAGACAGTAATTCTTCATTAAGGCATAGACATTTCATGCTGACACCAGCAAAAATGCAACATTCCTTACAAATAGCTACATAGTAAACTTCCGGGGGATAACCAACCTTATTTCAAAGCAGCTTTGCATTTATTTTCCACTTTAAAAAATATCACTTTTAATATTATTTTCATAATGTTTTCATTGGCAAAATTCAGCCGATCACTTCCATTCTGCATTTTCCATATCTGATCCAGAGAATGCAAAAAGGAAGTGAATAGTATTTCAATTGCACTGAAATGAATGGGCCTTAACTTTGCCCTATAGATACTGATTTCAATAAGACTAAGTGTGAGTTATTTATCATGAATCTAACTCAGTAATTTTACAATGCTCCTAGCAAGCCATTCATTTGAATAAAGGATTTCTAGGTTGCATAAATAGCTGTAGGATAGTCAAGTTTGTCCTTTGCTATCTAAGATTAACTGCAGTTCTAGACAGAGAAATTGAACTGAAAATATCGGACAGTGGAGTGAGAGAATTTGCCACAGCCCACTAGCCATGACCAATTCACCACAGCCACTTTGCCATAGCCAACTTGCCTCAGCCAACTCACCAGAGAACAATTCACTGTGGCCAACTCGCCATGGGACAACTCGCCACGGGATAATTTAACAATTCAATTATTTTAAAATTATTTCAATTTTTGTCATTCACATTTTATTTTGCATCCTTTCTTTAATGATTCCATTCCACCATTTTTTTTGATATTAATGTAACTCGTCCCATGGTGAGTTAGCCCGTGGCAAGTTGGCCATGGTAGGTTGGCCATGGCGAGTTGGCCATGGCAAGCTGTCACAGACCCTCAGACTGGGGGCTGTCTGGGAAGCAATACTGAAAATCTAATAAGAACTTAAGAAATGGCCCGTTTCAGTCTCTACTGACTTCTCCAGTCCACTATTCTTAATACAGGCTGGGAGCAATTCTCCACATCTTCAGGCAGGACTTTTTCCAGTCCTACTGAAGATGCCAAGACAGGAATTGCAGCCCTCTACGTTCACTCTGTGTGTGCCCCCCCAGCTATTTTTAATTGGCTGCAATAAATATTTTTCATCTGTAACAGAAGTTTCTTGTCGTTATTACTGTTTCTGGCATTGTTCTCTGGGAATACATATTCAGTGTTCCATTATCGGATGTTTGTAAAAGCATTTCGAGAAAGTGGACTTAGAAGTGAGTCAGAACTGGGAATTCATAGTTTTTCAAAGAGCAACTCACACTACATTATCTTGAGACTTAACCCTTTCTTTTCAGTTTTCTGCCATTCTAACTGACCAAATGCCATAGGCTTCAACAGCATTACCACAGTGGGAAGAGGCATTTAATGGTTACATAATTCTTTGTTAACCAATTACCCAAACTGAAATCTCTCCATTGGCGGCTACCAACATCACACTCTATCTACTTCTTATCAGCGGATTCATCTGGTTAAATAATTAATGAAATACATAAAACATAAAACATGAGTTGTTAAAGTTCACAATTACCTTCCTGTCGAGAGCTTCATTCTGAATGCACTGTCCTTGCTTTAACATGTGGTAAATCATCTACCTAAATGTATTTGCACCCAATCATTTTTTAAAGTCACAATCTTTGTAGTGTCAACTTATCAGGGGTCAAAGGGAAGAACAGGCAAGATTCCCAAATCAATCTGCTTGTAGAAACTGTCTCATTTCATTTCAAATTACCTGCTTGGGCTGAAGCAGTGGGCTATGGACAAACTGCCTTCCTCCATAAACCATGACAGCACAGGTCGAACTTATGTGATCATTCATAAGGGACAAGTCAAGCTGGAGCTGTCATTAACTACTTTTAAACTGCTGTGCAGGGTTAAGTGATCTTGCAAGGCAGCCCTAGATATAAATACTATTTGGACAGTTTAATGTCAAGAGACAACTCCTCTGGGATTAAAACTGTGTAACCCAATAGTGTAGTTGTTAAAGGAAGGGTTAAGGTAGTTGGGGTGCTTTCTTGGAATTTCAGCTCTGCTTTAATTTGAACTGTGTTCTGATGACAAAGGTAGCACATTATAAAAAGTGGTGGGTTTCAACCGGTTTCACAACCGGTTTGGTGATCACGCACACACACACCTAACAAGCGCTTCGCACGTATGCTCAGCTTCAAAACAACCAGCTTACTTTCTATGTAGTAACACAGTAGCTACAGCTGAGGCATGGCAATCCACTCTGATGCTCGAATTAGCTGAGGGGATAAAGGAGAGAAAAGCACAGGGGCGGGTGGGCCCAGCTGATCGTCGGAGCTACTGGTTCAGCCAAACTGTCCAAACCGGCTGAATACCACCCCTGATTATAAACCCTAATTCTCTTGCCAGCTTGGTGCTCTTGAACCACTTCTCTTGTTTAGAAGGAAACATCTTCAGGCCTAGTTAACAACTTTAAATGGGAGAAATTAAGCATAGTTATGTGATGATTTGACCACAGAGACATCCAGCTGGCTTTGTTAACAGGCTATCCTCCAGTCTGTGAGTCGGTAGAAATGTATGCCAGCATAAACTACACTGCATAAACTAAATTACACTAGAAAAGGCATGGTTCTGTTTTTACTGTTTTAATGAAGGACAAGTTAAGGAAAGCAATGAGGGGATAACCCTGGTTGCATTTTCTCTTTCACCAAATGTCAACTGCCAGTGACAGAGAGAAAAAAAACCACCAATCACTCTCCTAAACATATGGTAGGTGAGGTGAGGTGCAGCCAGTGTAAAATGTTGGTTAATCCACCCGTCAAACTGTTTTACAAATGGAATGTAGTCACCAAAGTGCTCTATCTCTGTTACCTGTCAGTCAGACTATTTCAATCTACATATCCCGGATACTAAACCTGTGTCCAAAAACAGCCTGGCTGACAGGTCACAGATGCAAAGAAGCAGTGGAAAATGAAACGAGGAGAAAATAATCCATAACAAGCAAACTCTGACCTTGACAACAGCTACAAAAGTAGTGCTGGAAGCAAGTGGCCATAGTTAATCTGTAAGAACACCATGAAGTAGGTAAAATGGCTACAAAACAGCCAAAAGTATGATCATGTAAAGTTCCCAGTCAACAAAAGCTACAGTAAATCTCTACTTCATTTATTGATAGAATGAACAAGATATAATTGGCACCATCTAATGTTCTTTCCAGATTTAAGTCAACTTTATGTGCATCACAAGACTTTTTAATACAAGACCAACATTATTTCAGAAGTGTGCTGAACCCATAATTTTTTTAAAAATAGCATTCTTTTAAACGTGCACTAAACCTGTTTATATAAGAAGCCAGTGGTATTATTGAACATCCCATTTACTGGCTCCACTGCTAGTGTCATGCCATGTTGCTAGCCACAGAACTGAGCAGTAGGCTAGTTATCATGTCTCAGCTTTTCTCTCAGACAGCTTGCAAAATTTCAGAATAATTAATAATCAGTTTTCATGATCTGGTGCAAGCTGGTTCCACCACACCATTTAAAAAACCCATCTTGGAAAGCACAAGTCACACTTTAGATGGACATATGCTGTGGAAACCAGGTTTTTAGTTTCTCTTAGCCCAAACCAAAATGTCTGTAGATGCAACCAGAAGGGAAATGTAGTTCCACTGAAGTTTAAACTGGCTCAAAGCCACTGGAGCGATCCTGAGTGTACTGGTATGCACATCATTAACAAACTATTTCAGAACATTTCCACAGCAAGAAATTGTTTCAGGAGAAGAAGGGAAACACTACTTAGTGGAACAGCTGAAGACAACTTTGACCTATTTTAATTTGGGGGCTGGAAAAAAGACAAAGGTAATATCATGAAAATATTACAGAAAAAAACAATCACAGCGGCATATTTGTACCATGATTAGAGAGTTGAGGGAATACAGTATCTTATTTGTACATTTTGAATATTTGGCTTGAAACAATTTGGCAAGAGGACAAATGTCAATTTTATAATGTCAGATTATAAAATAATTATACAATGGAATGTCCCTGCGGTAGTTCTAAAATGTATTTGTAAAAATGTATTAGTGGCCCAATAGAAAATCATTCTCATTTTTTTTTCTTTAACTACTAGGCTACCTAGATTACTGTGGGCTACAGAGTTTTACAGCGCACATAGATTTTTAAACGGAAGTCAGGGGAATATTTTTTAAAATGGGAAAATTAAATCTCAGAAGGACATTCTATGATGATATGCAGTAAAGTTATTTTTAAACATGCAATCAACTTCAAAAATATAAAGGAACAAAACAATTGCTTAAAACAGAAACTAAACTAAAACAAGCAGCCAGCATATGCAGTACTAAAACATTTCAGTTTATAACAAACTTAATACTGTACAGCATAGGAGGAACATTATAGCAAGAATCTTAAAGCCTCTAATGGAGTTATAACTACAGTGTACTATTCACATAGGAACAACATCAAGCAGCTCCTAATGTGAAAGTAAGTCTATAAAAGTCACTTTAAGAAGATTTGAGCATCTGATATTTTAAAAACAGATACTGTCCTTCAGACTGCAGTCAGGACACTAGGGAATTACTTCAAAAAATCATAATTCACAGAAATGTAATACATTAGGGAGACTAAACAAAACCTCTCTTCCTGATATTCTAGCTTTCCAATCACCTGAGAGTTTATTGTGATGATAATGGTTTTTCTTTTTTCTTCTTTTCCTTTTTAGTTGGGAACACTCAGTTGGGGTTTTCTAATCTGCAGCTATATGATTTCCTTACCTCCTGTTGCTGCTACCTACAAACCAGACTACAGTGTTATACAGAAGAGAAATCTGTGTCTCTGCAAGGACAATGAAATGCAACATGGATTATACAAGACATGTCCAACCCGTGGCCCACGAGCCACATGAAGCCTTGGATAGCTAGTAATGCAACCCCACAAGATTTATAAAAAAATTAAGTTTGTGATTCATATACATTAACTATATTATGTATTTTATACACGGCACAAGTCAGTTCTTCACTCTATGCACCCAAGGCAAGTCTTGGATAATGGTATAATGGATCATATCATTCACATTCAACAGCAGTATTTTCAAATATATGTAGATAGACTGTAAATCAAAGCACAACACTTTTTCAGGGAGTTGATTATATGCTCAAATTTAGACATAAAGCAGAAATTCTGTGCACTATGTTTGCATATACATTCCCTATTAATCTAAGGCTCAAGAGGCTGCGGTAATATTTAAAAATCTAATTATGCATGCTAAAATACATTAAGTTAAACACAGTGCTTGATCTCAGTAGAATGTCCTTCTGAGATTTAATTTTCCCATTTAAAAAAATGTTCCCCTGACTTCTGTTTAAAAATCTATGTGCGCTGTAAAACTCTGTAGCCCACAGTAATCTAGGTAGCCTAGTAGTTAAAGAAAAAAAAATGCTTTGCACGTAGAGAATACTAAGCTCAGTGCACATCTTCTCCAGCTACAAGAAACTGAAACATATGAACTCAGGAAATCTTGGCCTCATACCGTATTTGCAAAATTGCTGGCCACTTAGAATATTAGTTTGCTGGACCAATGGCCTCATTCAAAAATATCCAAATCGTGCACTTTTTATGTTCCAATTCTTGTCAAAATATACCTGCGACTGATCTGGGCTATTTTGATTATTTATGGATTTAATTGTATAACAAGCTACTATGGGCACATGCAGATGATGTTTGCTCATTCTGGTAACTGAATCCAGAACACTGATCACCAGACCTGTGCCTAAATAACCATTTCTTTCCTCATTTACCAAAAAAATTAAAAGCAGAGCCTATGGTCCTCTGTCTCTTATATGCCATCTATTTCTACCCATGCGTCTGTGAATATTTGCGTATTTTGTTATGCCAAAATCCCAGAGGTTACTTGCAGAGCAGCTGTGGGGGGAAGGCTGATATACCCAGCTGAGGCACAGCCCCTCAAAAGCTTCCCACTCACCACGACCAACTCTTACAACTTTCTAAGCCTTTGCAATTTGGAACCCTGGCATACCTGTCCAAGGCAGCAAGTTACCAGGACAAAAGCAAAGGAGGTGGGGCAAGATGAGGCAAGGAGAACACAGTCACTAACTGATGCCTATCATCTGATCCCTAGTATAGATTGCCATTTGTGAAAGGCATTCCCTGCCTTGAAATAGTATTTCTCTCAGCAACAGACAGAAACAGCGCTGACAGTAGTTACAAGTTGTAACTGCAACCCCACAGTGATCAGCAGAAGAGCAAGCTATCCCACTGTCAGGATTAGACCATCTCCTAGAAAGTCTTTCAGTGTTATTGTACTCCTTGTTTTGTTGAACATCAGGGGGTTAGGATTAACAATTTATTGCCCTGGGGCTGAAAAGGATCTTTCTGTTCCCAGCACTGCTGCTTTATTCTGCAAAACATTGATGGGCAGTAACACTTCTGAAGAAGCTCAGTTCTTCAGACACCTGCCATCTTAGATCATCCTAAAATGCAATACCTAGGTTGACAAGAAGTGTTGCATCTGAAGTCCTCAAAAATGGTAAGTGGATGATAAAAAAAGATACAGCTTCCATTCAGAATTTCTGCCATCCTCTATGGCTGTCAGCTACTCACCTCACCAGATCAACCTTGAATATATTCTTGGGATGGGTTGTGGTGCTATTGAATGGGACTCACTCCCATTCAAGGGTGCCATTGGTACCCACACAGGAAAAGACCTTTTTAATTTGGGAATGGTGTAGCAAAAGGCAGGAACAGAACTTCAACTCAGAAAGAAGAGAACAGCAGACAGATGGCAGCTCAACAGGAGTCCAGTGTTTAGCAGCAGCAGATCATCAATACAGTGTCTCAAGAGTCTGATAGCAATCATATCTCTCATCAGAAACTATTGCCACAAACTTATTGCAATTCTGAAGGTCATTATCACCTCACTACTTGTGATTGCACACTCAATGGTTACCCTTTGTGTGGTGAAAAACATCCATTTCTAGTGTCCATCACCTAGCATTGTGCTGGAATCCAATCATCATCCTTGAAGAAACAAGAGATACTATGTGGGAAGAAGCCTTATTATGGGCCCAAAGTCCAATGTAGCACAGAAAAAAATATATGCTGGGTTAATTCTTATAGACACTAAACCAACCATCTCTCAGTGCAAGGGTGGAAAACCTGTGGCCCTCAGGCATCACATCATGTTCCAGAAAAATCCAACATGGGCAAAGCTAATTTTAAAATCTCTGAAATAACCTCCC
>JANHFL010000742.1:393913-419661 GCA_032468155.1 Oxyrhabdium leporinum
ACACATTAGTAATAAGGTGATGTCTCATTTGGTGAAGTGTTCAAGTTGATTTGGTAGGAAGGAAGAAGAGAAAAATGGGTATATTTAGCATTCTGTAACAATTTAGGAATTTATAGTTTTTGTAATACATCTTCATAACTGAAGTGTTTTACACTTGCACAATGTTAATTACTTTATTATACATGACCACCTGAAACAGGCCAATTACACAATAAGACTGCAAACAACCACTGGCATTTTTCTGCCTTCTGAAAGCCCCTAAGGCAGAAGTATCACCAAAAGTACATTTAAAAAATCTGCAAAAACATCACCAAAATTACATTTAAAAACTAATTTTAAAAAAAATCTGCAAAAAAAGTGGTTCTGGACAGTGCAACTGCTTTTTAGCAGTTTTTAAAAAGCCACTAAGTTCTCTAGAAGGTTTTTGTGGCTTCACAGGCTTTAATCAAGATTCACATATCATAAATAATGTACCACAAAATATACATTAATTTGAGCAACAAATTCCTTAGGAAGAGTCTGGCTTCAAGAGACCACATAGATATCTGTCACATGGTTCATATGTCGAAGCCCATCTCTGAATCCAAGTAAAGTCTCATGACCCAAGCCTGCAAAGTCTTCTACGCATCCTTAAAACCCACACGTAATCTGAACCCCACCCCAAAATTCAAGACAGTTTGTGGATGTAAATCCCAATGCACACTGGGAGACTTCTCTATGTACAACTAATTGTTCTTTATTGTATCTTATATAGAAAATTTTATAGACTTCTAAAATAAAGAGGATATTCCATTGTTTAACTCCTGACGTCATGAGACATCTGAAAGTACATAATATTATGTAATCTTCTGGAATGTATATCTTCTAAAATTCCAGCTGTTAAGCTAAGGGACAAGAAAAAAATATCACAGTCTTGGCAAACAAACTTGGTATAGAAAACAGATGATTTAAAAAAGACAGCTTAAGATGTTTTTAAAAATGAGCAAAGGGAAATAAAAGGTTGGAGGCCAATTGAACGGATTTTAAAAAATATATAATAAATAATGCATTCCAAAGTGTACATAAATTACTGTAATCTGAATTTGGAGCTACAATGACATGAAATTACTACTTCAAAAATCCTCTTGTAGATTATACCATTAATATCTCTTTACAGAATTATAATCTTCTAGGGGCAGGGAGGGAGGAGAATGGACATTATTTTTCTTAAAGCTATCATTCCAGGAAACATACCAAGGATCTGAGAGTAGCTACCCTAAAAATATGGAATGGGCATTATCCTCTGGAAAAAGAAATAAAGTAGTATGTTAAGAACTATAAACAAGCTTTAGGCAGCTAAATTCTCAGAATTTTATATCACCCAGATACAAGACAGCAATTTGCAATGTCTTAGAACCCTTTGTTAAATGGCAGAATAGAGTTACCACTTATTTGTAAATTCAAAACTCCAATACACCAACAGTGTACAGAATCTCCTTGCTTCATTACATTTTCCTGAGAGTAAAGCAATTAACATAATCTTAATCCTAAAACAAAAGTGATATTTTTTTTGTCTTGGTTTTTAATTTTTTTTTCTTTTTTGCAGTTGCAATTTTTGGGCTATTCCCTGACAATCTAAGTTAAGTAAGTTTGATTGCTAAACACTGTCACATGAACACAAAAAATGCAAACTATAATGTCTATTGATCTGATAAAAAAATCATAATACAAACCAATCTAAAATTATATTAACAAAACTAAATATGAAAAGTTGCATTGAAAGGGCGTGTTACATTATTTGTATTAGAATCATGTAGAAACATTCCAATGGCAGTGTTATCAAAATAAAACTAACACAGTAAGATCACCCCTTAAGCCTAGTTATACTTGAGACTCTACCTATAACTTTGGCTAGTTGGGGTCTTTACTCTTGTACTACATGGCTCACTAACATCAGACATTATATTTGAATACCCTGAGAAATCTGATACTGAAGTCCTTACTCTATGGTCCACTTCTCCATTAGAGTTAGCAATAAAAGTCATTGGCACCCTGCTGCCCGTCTTAAACTGAGAACCAAATGCTTGTGCAAAGGTCTCTATCTGATATGTTGCTCGATGTTCTAGGTCCTTCTGAGGATCTATCTGGTTAGCTAGCTCCTGAGATGGAATGGGAAAGCTTGTTGAAGTTTCTAGGTTTTTCTGTTCCTTCTGGCTATTCAGTTTTTGAGGTGTAGAATGATAGCCTGAAGCGTCTATGCTTTTTTGAGAATCTATCAGGTCATCTAGTTCTTGTGAAGGAGTCAACTGTTGATGGGTTGCCTCCAAAGCAGACAAATAAAAACCCGGCTGAGATCCAAGCAACATCCCAAAAGGAGGCTTTGACAATGCAGATGGCAACACTGAGGTAACAGATTGGCTGAAACCACACTCAAGTGGGGACGTAGTGTATACTTGTTTGTCTGGAAACAAAGTATGGTTATGAAGGCTTGAAGATAAACTTACAAATTGGAAACTAGGACCAAAAGCAAAACCAGTGCTATTGGTTGTTCTTTCAAAAGCATGTTGGAGGTATTTTGAGTATTCTTGCAACATGTTTGTTTTGTCATTTGAAGCTGCCTGGGAGCTGGGACTCAGGTTCTCCTCTTGAACCATCTCTGTATGCTCTCCTGAAGCTTGCAAGTCCACACGCTGTTCAGTGATGCTGAAGGGATCTTCTTTCTGGCCTTCTGATTTGTGAGAGTATTGATCTAGAAGACTTTGCAAGACTTCATCAGGAATGCCAGACTTATCATGACAAGATTTGATGTCAGCATTAAGAGACGCTGGGTCAATAAGAGATAATGGGGTCTCACTGTCCATAACACTTACCCCTGCAGACTGAATAACAGACGGTTGGGAGGCCATATGCCCAACATTTATAGAAAAGGCACTGTTACTGCTGGCGGTTTGCAAATATCTTCTTTTCTTTGAAAACTGCATGGCATCATCATAATTGCTACTTATTTGACCTGATTTGCCACTTGCTGCTTGGAGAAGGCCAATAGCATCTACACTGGAATTTGAAACTAGGCCAAGAGAGCTACTTGGTTTTCCAGAAAATTGCTTCTGACCAAGGAGGTCTGGTAATGGTGACATAAAATTAAGAAAGCTCTTATCTGTACTTTTCCGGTTTCCTTTTTTAAAGATTAGTTTTGGCACCTTTTTCTGTAGCTCTTCCAATCCAGTGCCAATCAAGCCGCCACTGGAAGACACTATTGGAATCTCTACTGCATAATTCTGCAAGGACATATTAGACGCAATTTGAGATTCAGATATTTTATGACTAATTTTATGTTCTTTGTTTTCAGTGGGTATACATTTTGCTTTGCTTTTTCTTTTTGATGAACCTATATTTCCCTGAGACAACATAGACAAGTTGCCCATGCTATGATTTGATGGCCCAGGATCCATTCCAGCACTTGCTTTCCCTATGGCTTCTCCACATGTACGTCTGTGCTTCAAAAGTCTATCAGTTCTTGAAAAATACTGCTGACAGGTTTCACATTTGTATGGCTTTTCTCCGCTGTGCGTTCTCTTGTGCCTCTCCATGTGATACTTCTGGATGAACTTCATACTGCATTGGTCACATCCAAATGGCTTCTCCCTACTGTGGATTTTTTCATGCCTTTGAAGCAAATACTTCTGAATGAAACCCATGTTGCACTGACTACACTGGAAAGGCCTCTCACCAGTATGGATGAGCACATGCCTGCGCAGATGATAGGAGCTCCTGAAGGCAGCATTACAGTGTTCACAGACATGAGGTTTCTGGCTAGGGGACAGCATGGCAGCCTCTCCATCTCCTGCCACAAGGGCCTTGGCTGAAGTGCTCGGCTTCTTCTTGGCTTTGTTTCCCTGAGATTCTGACTTTGGCCTCTTCATCTTCTTGGCCTGGGCATCCTGTTTATGCTCATCTGAGCCAGCAGCACTTACTTCACCACTGCTTCTGATGCCCAGTAGCAAATCTCCTCTATGGGGATGATGATGATGGAGGTGGTGAAAAAGACTGAGGTCCTGTATCACGCTCTGGTTGGCCCCTTCCATGCCACCTCCTCCACCACCACCAAGAGGAGGATGCCTCTCCTCCCCAGCTATACCAAAGAGACCCCCATAATGGTGGTGGTGGTGGTGGTGATGGTGCTGCTGTTGCTGCTGCTGCTGCTGCTGCTCTTCCTCCTCTTGATCGCTGGGCTTCTCCTGTTTGATGTTCACCAAGGAATGGAAGAAACCCCACGAGCTCCTCTGGGATGAGGAGTTGGCAGTGAGAGGAAACCCTCCCGTCGGCTCTTTCTTGAAAGTCATGGCCTGAGGGTGGGGAGGCGGCGGATGGGCAGGCGTCTCAGCGGCCGAGGAGGAAGACGAAGAGGACGATGAAGAAGAGGAGGCGGCTGTGGCGGTAGCCGAGGCAGAAGTCAACCCACAATGCTGCGGGGGCGCGGCCGGCCGAGTGAAACTGGTGACTGGCGGCAGGCGGTGATTGAACATGACCATGCTGGGGGGGAAGGTGGGCTCCATCGCCGCCCTCTTGGAAGAACCGCCGCCGCTCAGGAAGCCGCTGCCGAGTTTCATATTCCGCTCGCGGGTAGGAAGGGGAGCCGCAAAGCCGGGGAAGAGAAACAGGAGGAGGCGCGGCCCGCAGGGGCTGCTTCTGCTGCCGGACCCCGAAGCTGCGCCGCTCGCTCGCTCGCTTTTGACTCACTCACTCACCCGCCGGCTGGCTGGCTGGCCGGCCGGGCCGGTCTCTTTCGCGCTCCGTGCTTTCAACACTCGTTAGCCCGCCAGTCACGGCCGCCGACAGCCGGGCGCATCCTTCGTCGCCGCTCGGCCCCACCCGGCCCAACCTCGTCCCGCCGCCGCCGCCGCCGCCGCCGCTGCTTCCTCCTGACGGCCGCCGCCTCCAGTTAAAAATATCGCCACAATGGAATTAGCAGAGCCCCCTGGAAGGCCTGTACTGCACATGCGCCACGCGCGGCATGCCGGGAAGGATTGCCCAGTCAGGAGGGCACTAATGTTGGGGAGGCAGGAAGGCGCAGGCGCGGGTTGACCCCCTGCATCTCTCTCCCCCCCTCACGCTCCCCCTCCCCTTGGTTCGTTTCCCTCGAGGGCATTACCTCACTGTCACTGCGACCGGGCCAGTCTCGGTCGTTCCCGGCAGGGCACTTGCTCCATAAAAGGGGCACCGGCGGCCGCGTTAGGAGTCACTTGGCCTCGTGCGAATAAATGGGACTTCTCTTTCTCTTTTCCTAGCGGGATGTAAATGAACCTAGTTTCACACGTATTTAGTTAACACGCGTGTCTGCATGGTTTCTATGTGTCTGGAGGTGGGGGCAGCAATCTTACCCAGCTCACAGTTGGCTCGGGCGTTACAAATGTTCTTTTTGGATTATGAATAAACGATGCATGTTACTCGAGCGTAAATGCTCCTGAACGCAAACGGGCTTCCTCTCCACGAAAGCATGCGTGAAGAAACGCTATCACTTGTATTTCCTGCAGCTAATCATTGAAGTCTATTACATGAGTAATACTTTTTTTTTGCCAAGGAAGGTTTGAACGTTGAAACGGCTACTACTGTATAGGTTCAAATTAGATACGGGAAATAACTTCCTGACTAAAACCAGTACTGTGCAACAGATCGCAGTGACAATAGAAGTTTTGAAAGTCCTCCTGTCGATAGCATTTTTCAGTGATTGACGAGGTATCCAATTCAAATGTCATGCATTCTGTAATTGTAGAATTAAACTTAAGGAATCTCTAGTTCCTGCAACACTTCCTGCCTCACGTTCCTTCCCTGTTTACTAAAAGAAAGATATGATATCTGACAATCAGTCCCATTCTAACTGCCCACAAATCATGCCTGAGAGGCAATTTTATATAGTAGGTCATATCCACTTTGAAACTAAAGTCTTTAGGGAAAAGGGCCAGGTGTAAAGAATATTAATAGAAAACACTTATCCTATATTCTGCATTTCTGTCTGCTATGCAGCTTTAAAACAATGTTAGTCTAATCACTATCCTAGAAAAGGGGAGTCACCTTCAACAAAGCTTCAGGATACATTTCTTTGTTCTGTCAACTGCCTGAGTAAAGCTAAGAGGTGTCCAAACAATTGTAAGTTCCTTCACAAAGACAACCTCTATAAAATTAAGTAAAGCAACATCAAAAAGCTATAGTTAGCATGAAATAAATTTGTGATGAAATATACCAAATCCCAGTACAAGTAAGCAGAAACATGTTTCAACAGTTATTAAAAACAATGTGGGCCAAGTGTAGATGGAGAAATGTGTAAAGAATAAAAAGCTCATCACACCACAAAATAACTCGATTAAATATGTCCTAATACAAGTCAGTGTGGACAGCAGTACTTCTCATTACTGTATTGATGTTCAATAGACTGACAACCTTTGCTGTTAGTTATCCCAATCAATATACTTGTGCTCTAATTATTTGATCAGCTAAACAAAGCTTATCTGTTTTTGCTTTTCCAACCTCAAATTTTATAAACCTAAATAGTTATATATAGATCATATATAAAGATTACATGTGAAAAAGGATGCAGAGCTGCAGTATATTTTATCTATATTGATTACATCAAACCATTTGAAATTGTTTATTTCTTTTTTGTTCAGATAATATTCCAGTGTTCTATTTGCCATAGTAATGTACTCTATTATAAACTTAGGGATAATATATGTACCTTCCAATATATTGCAGGCCCTTCCTTAAATTTTCAGTGATCCTCTCCTTATGTTGACTTAAAAGTGAAGGCAATGTTCTGTACAATTAGTTAATAAGATGCAGTCTACATGCAGCTTTCCATGTTCCAACGGCAAGTGCAATGGCACTTACATTAATCACATTATTTATACAGAGGAAATTTCCTCTGGCTTCTATCACTCAATCTTATCAAAGTCTGCTCCTGTAAAATTAATTGCTTTGAAAATCAAAACTATAAAGTTATTCAATTAAATACATTTACAGGTGAATTCATGGGGAAAATGTGCTATAAATTGTTTTCTCAGATAAAAGAGGAAATCCAAATTCAGAATTATTGAGCAAATATAAGGTGAACCTCAAAATATTCTTCATTACAGCCAGCTAAAAAATGAATTACTCTAATTAAATGTTCTGCATATATTTGCTTGGGAATAAGTCCAACTAAACCAATTGGAATCTACTAAAAATAATGATTAAACTGAAAATGACTTTTTCCCTCTCCCTCCTTCTTTTCCTCTTTTGGTTTTGCTATTAGGCTACCAATCAGGTTATAAAATTGGAAATGATTTTCTCCAACAGTTTATAACATATGTTCTTCCATCTATGTAAATCACCTCAGAACCTTTTAGGCACATCAAATATAATTTCTGCAGCTGATTACCAAGGAAAGTTTAAACATTTAACTACAGTATTTCTGTCTTATCTTCAAGCCAAGAGATCAAATTACCTGGCACAAGATTGTCTGATATACTCACAAAAGAGTGACATGGTATATACATGCAGCCAAGAAAATATATCTCTAGCATATGCAAAAGGAGGCAATCTGAAGTGTCAGTGATCCAACTGAATTTGCATGCTGTATCCTGCTACCAAAGCCTAGAGCATTTACTCATACACATTCTGAATCAGTTTGAGACTTCATGACAATATTTGTGCCATCCGTCTTCTTCGTAAATAATGTGGGAAACTTCATCTACTGAATATAACCTGTATTCTAAGTTTGAGAAGTTTTAAGATGGCCAAGTGTAGTGAAGTGTTAAAAAGACTGGGAATTCAAAAACTTAAAGCAGCAGTAAAATATTAGTCAGTGTCTATGAGAAATGAGTCTGTCCCTTCATTCAGGGTGTATGTGTTTAATGGTAAGCTGGAATGCATATAAGCTAGTCCAAGCATGAAGGGCAGTAGGACACCCATATGGGAAGCCAAGTTTGTCCCTCAGTTATCAAGATAAGAAACCTGTCATTTCTCTCATTCACTCTGTCAGCCTTGAGATACTCTGAGCAGACTTACCTCTGTGTTGTACACCCCATATATCAGGAAGATGAAGAGACCCTGTAAAATAAAATGGAGGAAAAAAGCTGTTAACTCGAATCATTTCAGCAGTAGAAATACCTGAAATAAACTTTCCTGGGAACAGACAAAAGAAGACACACTTCATCAAGGTCAATTTATTTTTCTATTTTTCAACATTATAAAGTGTACCTTGAGCATTTATTTGATAACATGGGAGTGAATTGTGTACTGTAGTTGTGCTGTTGAACAATTTGGCATAAAAGATCAAAGATCTAAAATATTCATTAGAGAAATGCATACAATAGCTAAATAATCATTAATGCATGCATCATAAAATGAATGCTACTTAATGATTAACAAAAAACTTAACATTTTGCAATTATAGCTCAGGAGACACTATATACCAGTCATATATATAATGCTTGTAAAACACTCAGTATTTACTACTGCCTAAAATATTTCAGTAATTTTAATAGTAAACATTGAGACCAAATTGGCTCATTTTTCTACTTCAACAAATCTTAGTCAGGCTTTAAAGACTAATAGATTTATAACCAAAGTATCATTCACAAAAAAGATTGCACTACAATATACTTTAATCAAGAGAACTTACTTTTTAGACTAAAGAAACTTGCAAAATTAAGTCCTCAAACTGCAAAACAATGCTAAAATTCATCTCAGTTTTAAGGAAAACATCATATAAATAATGTACATTGTTTTTTATAGCAAGAATCACTTCTGGTTTTCCATACAAGTGTCTGGAAAATATGTGAAAATTGACTTAATGTCATGGATTCAAGGCCTTGTCACAAATTGCATGACTATCTTCCATATTGTTGCTTTTTAAAAATTATTTTCTGCAAATGTAACACTACAGTGTTCACAGATAAAGGAGGAATAGTTAGCAAAATGTATTCAAAAACTTGCATACAGTTTTATAGGTAAGAAAATTACTTCAACATCAAGAAGCAGGATTCTGCAGGATTCTACAAAAGTGATCTGCTTCAAGTACTCTATAAGACAGGAATTTTTGTCTTGTAGGAATAATTACAGTTGTTTGTGTGAGAAAAGCAGTGAATTCTGACAATTTCACGAAAGTCGATCAAGGAATGTCTATGAAGATTCTCAGTCATCCAGGTCATGGTTGTCCCAAAAGTGCTTTTTTCTAAAAGGCAACTGGACTTTTTTGTTCTTTGTTTCTTTTTTCGTTTCTCATCCAAGAAGCTTCTTCAGTTCTGACTGATGGGGAAATTCCCAACCAAGAATTTATGCTAGTTCAAGCATGTTGGCTGTTATAAAGGCCAGCCTAAATATGACAGAGGTTCCTTTATGTTTATAAATTATACCAAAGGATTACTTATACTTGATGGAGCTTTTCAGACACAGTATTGCAGACACTCATTTATAAAATCCACGTTAAAGAGGACATTGCCTGTGTCACTGATTCATCTCATATTATCTACCTTGGGAGCACCTTGGTTGTACAAGGATTCAGATAAGGATGCTTCCAGCACTACAGATATGTCCAGGACCATTCCTGAGGAAAGTAGAAGCCCTGATATTGAGCTCCAGCCTTTCCCAAGTAATTTAGTAACTATGTTATGATTTGATATTTTGTTGTAATATTTCTCAACCTCAGGAAACCTTAAGATACTTGGACTTCAACTCTCAGAATTCCTCAGCTTGCATATTGGCTGAGGAATTTTGAGAATTGAGGTTCACACATCTTAGAGTTGCTGAGGTTGAGAAACACTTTACATTTTGCAGTTGGGTATTTCAGGATCTGGTATATTAGAATGGTGATAATGCATCCTCTCAATGTTTTCACATCAACGCATGCTTTAGGTTCATCAGCACGATTTCCTAATTAGCTGGTATATCGTATGAGCTAGGTTAAATTGCATTATGAATGACTTGAAACATCTAGAACTGTTAAAAGCAATGGATGATCTGATATAGTTTTAAATTATTATATTTCGGGAGTACTGTAGACTATAGCAGCTTCCCAACGTTTCTGATTCATGAACATTGGAGTTGAAACTCCGAGACAGAATCTTTAGTGTCAAATTTAGTGTACCTTGCAGTGATCTTAAATGCTTTCCATGTTTACAAACTAAAAAGAAAAATCAATATGTTACCCCACAGGTTTGAGCAATATAATACTGACACTTCATCTCTGACAATTTGCAGTAACTGTTCTTCCTTTGGGCTTAAGCAATATACCATGGATATTTTTGACAATGCCTTAAAATTGTAGTCAATTAATACTTTTTTTTATGCACTGAATAGAAGTTGATAATGCAAACATGGATGGGATGATGATGCAAATGTAAATAGGATGATGCAAATATGATCTGATACATTGGTGAGAAAAGTGGTTATTGTGTAAAAGAATGCTTCTCATCTAAGGAACAAGGCACAGAGATAGGAAGAAGGCAAGGAAAGCTTTTCAAAGAGAGAACATTGGCCCGAGACTGTTGATTAAACAGTGTGATCTACTTTAACTACATAACAGAGGCATTATTTCAAATATGTGTGTTCAGGATAAATGACCCCCATTTCTATAAGATTATTTTTGCATACACATTAAAAGGAAATGCACAATTAATCATTGTTGTGAATCTCTGTAGATTTTTAAAATAGATTTTTAAAAAACGACAGCTGATATTTAGCCTGGTTGGCAACAACCAACTAATGGAGGAGGTATCCTTCTTTTCCTTTCACAGAGCCATTCCTACAGCTCAAAGTAAAAAGTAAAGATTGGGAAGAAGGTTGCCAAATTGCCATTGTAGACTGGCACCACTAGCAGTAGTAGGATACGTCAAGTTGTTTTCATGCTGCAGTCACTATCAAAAAATCACACAATCAAGGACAAAAAAAACTATCATGGAAAAAAGGTTTTAAAATAGAATAAGGACCAAAAATTGTGCAAAGTTGATTGGCAGCCCTTAATGTGCTGAATTAATGAGCTAGTGGCTGCAGCGTCAAATAATACAGTACTTGGCCCAAAGCCAACTTAATCTTTAAGTCCAGATCTTAGTGGGTTCTTAGAAGTAAATAGCAATGTAAGGGAATTAGTATATGACTGAGTTCAATACTTAAAACTAGAAATACTGAACAAAAGTTGTACAAATAGAAGCTTTCAAATTGTTGTCAAATGCACTTTCATCATTTGCCCTGAACTTCAACATTAGAATATCCTAATAACCTCAATACTCCTAGATTACTTAATACTTGTCTTAGTTTCCTCCCCACAACTTTATATATAAACACTTTTTGCTGGATTTTCCCACACTAGAAAATAATTGGTTGATCCCTATGTTGTATATTCCCCACCATTTTTCAGAGAAATATGTTTATTGGTCAGATACCATTATGAACACTCATTGGTAGATCCCCGGAGAGGTGCCTCTATCTTTTGTGAACAATATATATCATTGGTTATTCATCAGCCAATCGGCACTCTTAAGTTATTCTTCTCCCATCAATGAAGACAATACATTATGGTAGCCAGGAAGGACAGTAACCATGACAACATCTCTCTGTCCCAGTAAACCATTAATTTTATATGGAAGGTCTGAATAATTCAAAGGATTGAAATGAGAAAAGCAAAAGTTACTTTGCTATAATCCTGTTTGAAGATAACTAAAAGCAAAGCAGAGCAAAGTTGCTTTCTCCCAGTGTATACAAGTGATGTGCCACAAACTTCTTTCAGATTCTAAAAACGAGCCTTGGAGAATCTGCCAGGGACTACACAAGCAAGGGGAAAGTGGGACAAAATTAGAAACTATAAGAGTTAAAAAAAGAAATACTTTTCCTAAATCCATTCAGAAGCAGCAAGGGAGAAGTCACTTAATGTTTAAAGGCAGGAGGATTCCTATAGGATATTAAATACTAAGGCTTCAGGTCAGGAGCGTTTCTGGGTATCACACAGCTCATCAGAAGTTTGAAGGACCATGTACGTTCAGTTCCTCATCTCATCTCCCTATCAAATAAATAGTGGAACAGATGGAGTAGAAGATTAGGATCTAAATTCTACATAGCCGAAAGGCTAGCAGAATGATCATAGCCTAATTGAACTATAACTTCTAATCTATGAGATATTGTGTAAATAAAATGGAAGGAAGAAGGGAAAACTCATTGTGTGCCCTCAGTTTCTTGGAGGAAGATTTGGATAGCAAGATATCAAGAAACTATGTTGTGGTGCTGAGAATTTTTTTATGCAATCAAATGCCCAATAATATAGTGTCTTTTTGCTTTGTGTTAGTGATACTAGCTTTTATATTTGTAACTAAGATTTCTAAATCACATATTCATAGTTACAATAACTTTACCTAAAAATATAATACTTGTGATGCACAATGAAATACATTTTTGAGTTTTTGAAGGTTCTGTATGATCAGGATTATACAGTCAGCTAAGAGCAGGTGGTTTCATTTCTATAGGAGCTGCAAATACCATAGCATCTTATTTTGGTTTCAGGCTTCCTTACTTTCATTTCCCTGGGTGACACATACTCAAATAAAGTAGTTTGGGAGTCTCCATGTTATTTTGCTCTGCCTGGCATTTCTAACATTTTATTTCTATGAAAAGTTCAGCTGATCTTTCAAAATAAGAAGACAAAATAGTACAATAAATTTATTTCATTTTAACTTTTTTTAAAAAAATCAAAAAGCATTTTCTGCTATAAAGCACTTTTTTCTTGAACACATTTCCAACGTGCCATAGCCACGTGTGGTGATTTGAGCCAAATACATAGAGGTGCATCTTCCATTCACAGCCTTTATCACAGCAAATCCTGGACTAGTTGGGAGTGCCATATATAATATCAAACAGCTCTTGGCCTTTGTCCTCAGAGCTTTCAGGAAAACTTTGCTGTCGTTTCACCTTTCCCTTTCTGCTGCTTTGCAAAATACCTACTTTACAAATATAACCTCCCAAATTAAGAGTTACCAAGTAAATAACACATACTATGCAAGTAATTTAAATTAATTAAATTTCTGATAGCTGCACACTACTATCACTTTTTTTTAATGTATGTCAACATTACAGTCCAAGAAACTAATTCATATAAGTGGTTCAACTTAATTGCATTTACAGGCATGTTTAATATATTAATGTATCTTTATTTCCCACTCCATCTAATAACCTCAGAAGATGGACATTACTCAATGAAACTGTCCCTTCCTCAAAAAAAAATTTTTTTTAATTATCTGCTGATGGCCTTGCTAGCTGAGAATAGTGGGCCTCTTAATCCCACCCCATCTGGCAATACCATGATGTGGAAGGTTGGGTTATATTAAAGCAATGATCACCAAGATTCAAGACCCAAGTACCAATGCTCTGCATCAGCATTTTTGTTTTCTCTCAGTGGTACTACTATAGTAATAATTTTGGAAGGACAGCTTCAGCTAAGCAAACAAAGTAAAAGAAAACCATCATTAATAATCAATATTACCAGTTCATATAAATCTTTGGAATACCACGGGACGCCCAATACAAAACACTGCTGCTAAAATTCCAGGCAAAGGCAACCATCAACTAATTTGGGATTAACATATTGATCATGAGGATAAAACTTATATGAATCCTAAGAGAAAAGAATCTTGTCAAAAAAAGAAAAATATTTTTGAGATGCTTAAAATTCTTAGGATGCCAACTCTCAACATTGCAAATAGTGATTGTCAACATGTTTTGGTGTGTTTGTACCACATACTATACTAGTTGTATTCATAGAGTAAATAAACCAGGGTTTTCACTGGCCGGTGGATTAAGAAGAGCAACACTTAGTTAAATAACAGTTTGATGGTTAACTCATTATGGGACTTGTTCTATAAAAACACTACACTGCATCTGATGCAGCATTGTAGGGTTGCACCAGAATTCTCCATGATTTGTTTATGATGTAGTAATGATTGACTCTGTCAGTTGCTAATAAATGGTAAATAAAAAAGTAACCTGTGATATTAAAGTACTACATTAGCTAGATCATGATTAAATTACAGTAACATCATCAGCTATAAACCTTTATAGAATCTTCTCAACCGTGCAGTAATTCTCCTAACTATACGATTATGTAGAGCACAAATATTTCTTTGTAAGTGTGAAGCAATACATCAGAAGAGCATTTACTGCTGAAGCTAGATTGAGAGTAAATGCATCTTGGGTTGCTATGAATAAAAGCTCTAGCTTCTCATTATTTTATGACAAGACACAGAAATTCACTTTACTTTTCATTTAAGCTTTTCTGCTCCAGTTTATAGATGTATGTCTTCACGCTTTTATTCCCTTCTCGCTTCAGCTGTACGTAATAAATGATTATAAATTTTCACATTTGACCACCTCTCTGCTAGTCTCATGCTTAATGCACAAAGTTAGGAAGCTGCAGGTAAAAATTTCACAAACACTTTTATTTATGATGTTGTCCTTGGTAACGGAAATTTCAATGTACTGAAATGAAAAGTATGATTAAAAGGATACGACGCCCTGACAAGGATAGTAGAGGGCAGCCTTCTATTTCCCACAGAAAATATATAATACTTTTTTGACATCAATTTCATAGAGAATAGACATAGGCTATTCATGAAAAAAAGAGACAAACATGTTTCTAACTTCAGCGCTCTTGTCCCTTAAATGAAACTTCTGCCAAAGCCAGTCGTGACTGAATTAATGAGCTTCTGATCTGGAAATTATTCAGTTGGAAACATAACTAATTTTCAATAAGTGTAAATGCCAAAACAATACAAGATAAATAAAGAAAAGCATAGTGGCCTTAAAGCCAGTCTATTTAAAAAATTTTAAAAATTAAATATTGTACGCATTCCTATAGTTTATAAATAAATGCTATTTTTTAAATTATCTTATACATACTTTTTTAATATACTGTACTGTCAAAGCAGCTGGTTCCCCTAGTTTGCAACTGAGTTCAAACCTGTTCAATTTAATTATAATTCACATAACCTATTTGTATAATTGTACCTTTTACCTAAAGATTTTGTATTTAACTATTATTTCTTTCATCTTCAAGCAGCTCTGTTTTCTGGCTTCAGTTCATCATTGGGACTTTAAAAATTCATCTCTACCAAATATAACATTCTAATAGTAAACTAATTTAAGAACAATAAAATCAGCTTCCTTGTGGTACATTTCTGGTGAATTAAATATGTATAGTATTTCCATCCAATACTCTTCCTGCCAGTATTTTAGTTATATTCTATTATGAGGACCATGATAGGCTAGATTTGCACATATCTTTAATCTATTGCTTGTGTCCATGTGTGCCCATCCAGAAGCATGTGTGCACACATGAGCATATAAATATAAATAAATACATTGGTTTCTTTATATTGTATTTTATACAGATGTAATACACTTATATAGCTCCTTAGTTTACATATAACACCGCAAACAAATAACCAATGTTTTCCAAGGAATGTTAATTCTATTTTTTTAAAAATATTTGTTAACATATAATGGCATGAACCTAAAGATGCTTATCATTCTGCATGCGTATCAATATGATGATTTTTATAATTTCTAATATGACAGGGATGAAACCCATAGCTTTCCATTTCACCCATTTGTAGATGGGTCAACTGTATAATCTATTTGTTCTAATAAAGTCTCTGATTTTGATTAGCCTCAATAGTAGATTAATAATAATAGATTAAACTAGTTGACTAATAATAATCTAAAAAAAAAATCTGTAAAGTATTCTGTAAGAAAGCCAGGGGCCCAGAAAAGCTGGAAAAGAATGCAATATGAAGTAATCTGCAAATGAAAGCCTAAGGAAAAGCTAAGTGATTTGGCAGATAAAGGCAGAAAAAAATCGAGATGAAAGAAAGGGTGCTGAAATAAAGAAGGCTTTTAAAAGATTGTAATAAGTACCTAAATGTCAGCAAGAACTGGATGGCAGAGGAGACGAGTATTCAGAAGATGGGTAACATACACCCCATGTACTAATAAAGTACAGATAGTCCTTGACTTACAACAGTTCATTTAGTGACTGTTCGAAGTTACAACGGCCCTGAAAAAAGTGACTTAAAACCATTTTTCACAATTATGATCATTGCAGCATCCCCATGGTCACATAATCAAATTTCAGATGCTTGGCAACTGGTTCATATTTATGACGGTTGCAGTGTCCTGGGGTCATGTGATCATCTTTTGTGACCTTCTGACAAGCAAAGTCAATTGGAAAGCCAGATTCACTTAACGTTGGTGTTACTAATTTAACAACTGCAGTGATTCACTTAACAAATGTGGCAAGAAAAGTCGTAAAATGGGGCAAAACTCAATTAACAAATTTCTCACTTAACAATATTAATTTTGGGCTCAATTGTGGTTGTAAGTCGAGGACTACCTGTACTAATGGACTTGGTAGTAGAACATCCAGACTTGTAAGATAGCTTGAAAGGAGCAGACAGAAAAGAACAAGATATTGTTGTGGTACAAAAATACCTTGATGTGTAAAGTTAAACAGTAGAAAAGATTACCCATGACTAAAACTAGTATGTACTAACAAGGAGATGGAAGAAATCTTTATGGGATTCCCTTTGGCTGCATCCTTTTTGCTCAGCATGTCTGATGCCCCTAAGGATACTTATCGTTGTGCAATTTATGAAACACCGTCTGGCATTGCAGAAAATCAGTGGCAGTGTTTCCTACCATTTCAAGAAACACACACACAAATATTGCATCGCATATCCTAAAATAATTTTAACAATTAGCCCAAACTGAACACATTCCCAAATTCTTTCCTGAAGCAAAATGGTGGTCACTATAGCATCATGAAAGCCACACCTCTGTTTTAAGTTTTTTTAAAAAGTGGCTAGCTTTAATTATGCAGTTGTGGCTACCCTCTTAACTTTTTTAAAGATCTTCAGAGATGCCCAGGCAAAATACCATCTGATTAATTCCTTCTTTTGTCAATGGGTTATCTGCTGATGTCTACAGCAGTGCACCGCATTAAGTCTCCATTAAGGAAAACATGCATGGTGGCTAGATATAACCATCTGCACTGTTCTTGAGCAAATTAAAGAGGGAATCCAATGTAGGTTTCCTAATAGACTGCTCTGTTATAGGGTTCTAGCAGCTAATGACACATATGTGATCATTATTTCTGAATGCAGCTTTTCCACCCTGGTGCTTTCAAGATATATTGAGCCACAGCTTTCAGACTTCATAAGTCTTTCTACCACGTTGCATATCTCTGTCCTTTGCATTCTTCATGCTTACCTCATTGTCAAAATTTATGAATGTTTTAAATATTTTGAACCATTGATAGATCTGGTTGCCTTTATTCATAAAATTAGTTGCACTCAATAATATTGCTGTCCCTTATAATAAATTACTGAAGCCTTACCTAGAGAATTTTGTATACTAGCTAGCTTGTCCACATAGCCAGGTTGGCCATTGCACCTGTTGGCAGGAAGGATTATAAACACCTTTCTGTTTCAACTGTGTTTCAGTACAATTTACCACACTATGAAGCATATGCACTGGGGCTGTGCGGAGCTTTCAAAGGAAGTGTTTTGCAATGCATAGGAGTGGAAACAAAGCACCTCATTTCCATTGTTCAAGAGACATGACTTTCTAAGATTCCCATGGCTTCTTTGATAGCACCTCCCAGTTGTCTCTGCATACCTGTGCACTTCACTGGGAATCTAGATCATTCTCGATACGTCACTTGGTCAAGTACCTCTTTCAAAGGCATTTAATGATTTATAATAAATCATAGAATCATAGAGCTGAAAGGGATCTTGGATATCTAGTCCCAACGTCCTGCCCACGAGAGAAGATCTTTTACAATCTGGAACTAATGGTTGTCCCATCTTTTTTTCTTTTTTTTTTTTAAATTTCCAGAGATGAAGCACCCACAATTTCGGGATTAATTCCACTGATTAATTATGTCAATAACTGATACTTGTCATAATTGATGTATGTCAATTTTTAAGCAGTATTACTTGCTCAAGGCAATTTGCAATAAAAGTACTACGTGAAGTAATAACTTCACCAACATTACCATCCCGATAACAAACAGTTGCTTTCTCCACAATCTGAAGTTTCTGAAGTGTCTTGTCCATCCAAACTGGTTGATATTAGTGCTGAGCATAGAGAATGCTTCCATTTGCAAAATGAAAGAGCTGTTGATCTGAAATCCTGTAAAATGATCTAATGCTGTTAGTAAACTATAATGAACAGGAATATTGTGCTGAATCTGTCTATAGTTCTAATTACTTAGTTAAAAAAATATTTCATGGATATCTGTATTAAATAATTGTGGCATGCAATTGTAGTCCAGAGTCTTACAACCTTCACAAAGGGAAGCTGCCAATAGTTTCTGACAGATTCCATTTGTCGGCTGGCAATTGCAAAACCTGGGAAACATATTGTGTCTCATGTCAGCCATAAAAATAACACCACAAATTACAATCCAAACAAAATTATGTAGCAATTATCATGCAGGGATCCATTTTAATCCATTTCAGATTTAATTTTGGATTTTTCTTTCTTTCTCTTTGTTTCTCACAAAAATTGTGATATTAAAACAGCCAATTATAAGCTTCTGTATTGCTTTTAATTGCTCCTTTTTAATAATTTTTATTATTAAATGAGTATTGTAAATTGCCAGGCATTTTGTGCAGTGTCCCAATCCAAATCTGAATTCCTTTCTAAATAAATTTGATTTTTTGCAATATGATAATTGACAAGAAATTCTCTACAAGCCACCGTATGGGATCAATTATAGAAATGCATCAAGCAAACAGGTTAAAAGTTCAAAGGCAGAGCTCACACTCTTTTTTAACTTCCTAATGTCTCTGACCCCTTCTACAAAAGTGTGTGTGTGTGTGTATGTGTATATATATGCATGCAGATATTATATTTTAGACTTACCATTTAGCCGCCTGTGAAAAAATGTTTGCCTATCAATTATAGACATCAAGTTGATATGATCCAGGACCAAGGGGCATTTACGTTTACAATTAAAGTCAGTAGAGTTTGGGAAAACCCAGATAGAAAAAGAGGTTTCAGCTCTCTTAAAGTAAATTTATAAAGTTTGGAACAAGAAAATGTGAATATTAATTGAGACAATTAGTTCAATAAATTGGCCTTTTATTGGGGTTCTTGTTAAGCCCTTGTCACAATATATACTTCACAACTATGACAAACAGCAAAAGTGTTCCAATCATGTAATTGCCTTACATACCTTTTTGGACTAGATTTCATTTTGAGGCCCTAATACACTATTGGAACAACTAGCTACCGATGACCAGTATGAGATATGGGTCAGTGCACATAAGTATCCAATTTGTAACCATAAAAGCAAGTTAATGTATAGGATGCTAAACCACTGCTTTACATTTACTTCACCTTACAAAGAAATTGATGGCCCATGTTCATTCAAGTAAGATGAGAAAAGAGCGGCCATTTAGAAACTTGATGCTTAGTCTGGCAACAGGCAGTTTCCAAGCTCCTTTTAATGTAAATTCTTTTAAAACTGTAATTAAGAAACTACTGCACAAGAATCTCTGCAACTGGAATAAGAGAATTTATAAATGTATTAGGAATTTCTTCCTGATCTTTATTGGATCTCCCAATGCAATCCAAGAGTTGTAGTAGACTTACATATAAGTCATTGTAGTGCTTTAGGATACTGTTTTGGGTATAACAGAGCCTCCTCTCTGCCTACAAAAAATTCAAGATAGGATGCTCCACAAATTTTGCAATTACTATCATAGAAATCTCTCCCTCATGTACAATAATAGAAATCTTTACAAAGGGATGTGGGAATGATCTTGGCAGACAGGAGAAAAGACTGCAGACTGGACAACCATCAAGTAAATCAAAGAATCATAGATCTGGAAGGTCCCTTGGAGGTCTTTTAATCTAACTTCCTGCATAAGGCAGAAGTCCTTATACCCAGAGTGTCAAACTCGCAACCCGCAGGCCAGCTGTGTCATGCACTGATCACGCCCACCCCAGGTTTAACGAAAGGGAGGAAAGTCACAATATGTCACATGACAACAACATAACACCGCAAATTTGACACCCCCGCCTTATACCATCCTGGATAAATGTTTATCCAGTCTTTTTCTTGCAAGCCTACAGTGATGAAGCACCCACAACTCTCCCCAAAGTATATTGAATTAGCTCTGTATATGATAACTGCTGCAATGAAATTCTCAGTCAGAGAGCATGGGAAGCATTTCAGAAAGGGCCTTTCCTAGTTTCCTGGAGAGTAAAAGGAGAAGAGGGAAGAAATTCATTCAGGTTTGCAAAATCCTGTAATGTAACTTTACAGTAAAAAGAGAGTTAGTGCTCATGGTTGTGATGGTTGTATTAATAAATTTACAGACATTTCTAAAATTCTGTTTTCACTCTGTCATTAGGGGGTACTGAGTGTAGATTAATGAGGGAAAAAAATGAATTTCAACAACTGTAGAATCAGGCTGCAGCATAACAAAATTGACAAAAGTGGGAATGAATACTTTCTGAATGCACTGTATATTGCTTAGTAACAGAACTCCAGTCCTCGTTGCCATCGTAACTCAAGAACTACCTCTATAAAATATAAAATATTATAAAATAATAACCAGTTGGAGCCTAAAATTAGTTTTCCATTTGTAATAGTCTCCCAGGCTTCTGTGCCATAGCTTTTAAATGTTGTCATTTGACCATTTAAGAAGGGAGGCACCTTCTCTCTAATGCAGGAGTGTCAAATTCTATCATCACAGCGACATCACGTGACATATTGGGACTTTTTTTCCCCTTCGCTAAACCGGACATGGGCATGGCCAGTGTGTGGTGCATCTAGACCAGGAGTTTGACAGCCCTGCTCTAGTGGCTCCTTTTCTATAGGACTAACTCTCATTCTCCCCACTGAACACAAGGGAGGTTTAGGAATGTAGGTCTTTTGTTTTTGTTCTATATTTTCTTTAGTTTTGCTGTTTCTAGCCCTTAACTTCCTTTAATATTTATTTTTTCTTGTCATTATTTGTATAATAAAACACTCCAGGCTTCACAAAATTAAAAGGAATATATAAATCTTTTAATTAATAAATGCATGGGCCGTTGATCAAATCTAGCATGACTCTTCTTATGTTTTGGCACTCAAGAGATGTAGGAGGAATCTAGCTGGTGTATTTTTTAAGTCTTGAATGGGAGAGATCTCTTAGCCACATGGGATTACAAAAACCAAATATGTTTACCTTTTTCCTAAGGAGTCTAAATCACTAAAATCAAAATTGAATAATGACTTGTCAGAAGGATGAAAATGATGATGATGATGTGAACTTGAGAAGATGAAGCTGATCACAACTTGGATTAAATAACAATCAACCCCTTTTGTTTTAGCCTAAACATTGCCAAGGTTTTATAAGTCAGCAGTAAAACTTCCATTTCATTAAGCGGTCAAATGCATAAACATTTTAATGAACTGTTTTACATGGTTCATTGGAAAGCTCCTAGTCCTCTATTACATAAATCACTCAGTCCTCTCATACAATGCTTACATTTCAGTTTATAAAATGATAACTGACTAAATATACAAGTTGAAGTTCCACAAATAATAATGTAAGGCAAGCATCTCAAAGAGCTGAAACAAAGTGACCATTTAGATCTTAAGATTGATCTCCCAGCTGTTCTTGAGTTATCCTTGCTTCTTTGTACTATCTGACCTATGAAGCTGCTGGCCTCAGTGCCAACAAGGGCAATCTTCTAGCTTGACTTGCATTCCTCTTTAACACTTTGTGTTATCATGGAGGGCTCTTCAGAATTATCACTTTACTCAAGTGCCCTCAAGAACATCCAGTAGTCCAAAGAGGAGTCTACTATTCAACAGTTTTAGCACTCCTGGTAACCCTCTTCCCCAGATGACTGTCTCTTTAAAGGACTGCATGCTGAAACAATGCTCTAGTATAATATGAAAGGTATAGAAAAGGCCAAGTGTATTATTAATTATCAACATAGGTTTATCATTCTCATCATTGTCAATGATACAAAGACTTAAGACAATATGTGACAGAATTATCATACCATTCTTCATAGAAAGGACTGTCTCCCCAAACAGGTATTTATTTTATAATGACCTGAAGGCAGAAATGAATTTTTAAAATCAACATCAAGAAAAAACCCTTTAGAATAATTAAAGCATGTTAATGGGAAACATTTTGGCACATTCTCTTTAACCTTCCAAAGCTACATGAAAAGCTCTGAATACTTATTATCATCTTGGGTGTACATGTGTGTGCATTTCAATAAGCTAAAGTATTCATTTGAGTCATTAATATTTTACTAGCGTTTTCTAGTTGCTCTAATGTCCAACCTCAGATTCCATTCTGATTCCAAAATTAAAATGGCAAGTCTAGTATATACTTTGAAGATTAACATTCATGCTAACAAATGTTGTAGATGTGTTGTAATATTCATGCTAACAGTCATGCTAACAAATGTACAAATATATATAATTTTAAGTACATATTATAAATTTATATTTAACAACCATGCACATTTCTTAGGTCAATAGATTTGTAGTTATTAATAGAGGCTGAGTGACAAATGACTTCATGATCACCAATGACTCCAAGTGAGGATCTGACCTTTTATCCTGATGTGGCTTTTAAAAAATTGTATTAACAATGAGTAAGTCTTGTGTTAACATAGACTTAAAATGAAGATTACTTATATCTGAATCCACAAAGCAATACTAGATAATATTTAATTTTTATAACAAATCTATTTGGATATTTAAATTAAAAAAAATCAGAATGTTCATTTCTAAGATAGGCCCAGGATTAAGTAGTACTAACAGTATTATAAAGTTGTTATATGGTGTTAATGTAACCTGAGTATTAAGATCATAATGGATGATATTTATGATCTGCTAAATTTTGCTTCAATATCCCAAAGTAAATTCCATATCATTATCAGTCAATTAATATATATTCTCTTCCATTTTTTCATCCTACCTCCCATTATTTCTATACACTACATGCATGCAATTCTGTAGGTCTGATTGTATAGCTAGATATAACTGAATACAGTGGAATGCACATAAAATTACATAATTAGACCATTCATAAAATCAGTATCAAAAGACAATATAAAATCTAGCTATACTGGCTATAACATGTACAAAATAGTGATGTAGATCATCCAATCTATCAGACTGAAGGTTACAAGAGCCAGAAAAATCACTTGAACTCTTAACCCATTCACCAGAGACCATAAAATCATATCTGCTCTCAGCTAGAGGTTCCGCAGAATTCATGGCATATTTTGCTAAAGCCACACTTCAAAAACGTAGCAAGTGGAGCCAGGGCAAAACCTAAATTTGATGTTCATTCACATTTCAAATATTAATAAAAATAAATAAGGTCAACGTTCTTATATTCCATAAGGTATTTCAAAATTTTCTCCTTCTAACATAATTTGGTCACGGGGCACACTAAGGACTTTTAAAAACTAGTTACAACTCTGGAGCTTTGAGTAATAGACATCTCTTCTACAATAGGCAAGTTTAACCTGATAGCCTCAATCCAAATTTTATTTATTACCCTTTGGCTAATAAAAAGCCTTTTACAGGAGCTCAGATCAGACTGATGGTCAGAGGGTGATTAATTTAGTTCTGACATCTCATCTTGTTTCGGTTCCATCCTCCACTGGCATGTGATCCTCAACAAATTACAAGGGTAACTCCATAATTTGATTTAATTCCATGTGTTGTCCCACTGTTACTACAGATGAAGAAAATGGAGAGTTAGCTGGTTTTAACAAGAAGCTTGTGGAACTTAGATTATGTTCTAACTCCCTTGCATAATATCTAGAAGAAAAGAAGAGTATATTATTACTTTCTTTAGCTTTGGGTGCCATTTCTTGCCTCCAAAAGTCTAAATGACCATTAAATGACACCAGCAATGAGTTAGCATGTTCTGTATTTCTGTTGCCTTCTAGTGGTTGCCCTGATTTTTGCAGCCCAGATATGATAGTCCTAGTGATCTATCTAGTAAAATTCTAATATTTAATTTTATGTATGAGGGATTGAATTGGAAAAATGTAGTTCTGATGGGGTCATCTTCTGTCTGTTCCCAGAAAGTATCTGCCCATTCACCAGATTGGATAGAGGAGGCATGCTCCAGGCCAACCTTCCCTTAAATGTTGCTCTTTAGTGAGACCTATAAAGCATGCCTTTTCTGTGGCAGTTCCTATCCTGTGGAACACCATTTCCCTGGAGATCTGGCTGGCCTCCACCCTCTTAAGCTTCAAGAGAGACATTGAAAGAGCTTGCTCTTCCCCCAAGGGATGGAATAGGAATTAAATGTTTTCCTTCCGTTGCTTTTCTTATCACAATCAATTAAGGAGGAAAAGATGGCAAAGCCACCCAATGGCTTCATATTCAAACAGGGCAAAATAACTAATATGTTAGAATAATCCATCTTGAAGCTCTCTCTTAGCTTAGATGAAAAAAAAATGGGAACACATCAGAATCCAGAGATTATGGTGGAAATGTCAAGGCTGCCAGTATTTTCATAGCTGCATTGGTGAGATACCTGTTTAGATATGCTAGAAGGAGAGCAGAAAGGGAGAGGGGGGGGGGAACTCACTACCAAATTAAACAATTCAATATATTTAAAATAAGCAACAAAAGTGAGCTTGCTGCTATGCTAACATGCTGAGCTGAAAACTAGCCTTCATGTTCACAGGCACTCCATTTTGTTTCTTTCATCATAAGCAATCATGGAGGGGGAAAGGAGTCAGGAATACAGGTAGGCAGATAATTTAGATGTAAAAGGTAGCACTAAGTGGACTAGAGCAGCATGCAAACAGTAGGTGAGGCTTAAACAGCATTTTCATGCAAGCAAGAATTCTCTTGCTATTCCTAATGCAACTGCAGGAATGACAGAAGAGAACGGAAGAAAACAGTTTCTGTAAAAAGACACAGACAAAGAAAGCAACTTCCCTGAGGAGCTAACATGATAAGTAGCCACCACAAGAAATGCTGTGATCAGTCAGAAAGCAGAAGAGTTATTAGCTTAGCCCTGAACCTCCTACTTAATGTGGGACCAGTGGTGATAGCTAACAGACCCTGGCTAAGGTGACAAGCTTTGGACCTGCTCAAGGAAATCCAATTGAAAAGCAGCCAAGAGGAACAACCAGTTAGAAACAGATGTTCCAGCTAGAAGGATGTGCACGCATTTAAACAAAACATGCGCTCTTAAAAAAAAAGATTCTAAACATAGGTTTTCATCTCTTCCTGTGGTTGTTTTATTATGAAATTCTGTTATCCTTTGACAGGGGAGTTAGGTGAGGAGAATAAGGAAGAAGCTTCCCTCTTATTTTGAACTATATCTTAAGCCACCTTGTTGCCTAAGTGACCATTTTTGCCAAACTAAGATTCTTGATTCCCAAATACAATTATAGAACTCTGCACATAGCAAAGACACTGGCATATACTGTATGCACACACAAAACCCACATAGATTATCTGTTTTATGAGGAAGAGAAATATTACTTTTCATTATGAGAAAATAAGTTTCTAGATTCAGATTTTAACACATAAGGTCAGAAAAATATTATTTCTTTTTTTTTCTTTCCTTACAGTGTGACAGCTGCTTTTGAATGTCAATATTTATGTCAATAGGGAGAAAGGGGGGAAGGAAGGAAGGAAGGAAGGAAGGAAGGAAGGAAGGAAGGAAGGAAGGAAGGAAGGAAGGAAGGAAGGA
>JANHFL010000742.1:455346-477470 GCA_032468155.1 Oxyrhabdium leporinum
TCAAGGCCATTCTGTGCAGCACCTGGAAGAGGAGTGCCGAGATGGAAGATGGAATGTTGGGTAACACTTATGATTGGAGAATGTGATTTATGATGGGCAAAAGAAGGTGGTTCTGTAATTCTCTTTTGGGTGGTGAAAAACCTGGGCCTTCAGATTCAGGTTTTTCCCAGATGTGCCAACATGGTTTCTTTAATAAACTCTTACTTGAATCAATTCTTATCTGAGTGCTGAGTGAGTTATTGGAACTTAGATGGAACATTGACAAGATAGGCAGCCTACAAGTTCTTCAGATAAATAAACAAACCTCTGGTGGTACACCATTTCAGATCTAAAGGCAAAAAGGTATTTCAGAGAGGATAGTCACACATGTCTACCACCTGTCTCCATCTCCTTACACCAAATCTGAATTTTCCTGGGGTTGCACCACAGATGGTATGGGAAGCAAAATGATCCCTGGAAAAGACCCAGCTCTTTAAAGAATTGAGAAAAGTGATAGATACTTGCACACACTCCCAAACACCACTTCCCTTCTGAATTCAAAGAGTTGTATAATTGTAATTGGTAGTTACCAGTTTCCATCCATGTCTCCCTGAAAAAGAGATTGACAACCAGCAGGAGACTGGGGAATATCAGTGCTGATAAGCCCTTTTATCTAGCTTCCCAAATTTCTAACACTAAAGAATTGTACTGCTTTTTAAAGTTTATTATGGTTATTATTCCTATTCTGAATATAAGTTCCATTGAAAGGCAGATGTGAGTCTTTGATTTGAGAAAGAAATAATTGTTCAATGGTTACATCCTTGAATATCATTAAGGAGTCCCAGGAAATGCGCTTTCTGTCATGGTGCCTCCCCTCAGGAATGGTATCCTCTGCCCATTCATATTCCCCTGATCCTGCTGTTCTTTAAGGGAAACTTGAAGACATGGGTTTTTCCCCAAGGTTTTCTTTTATTGTCTTGTATTACTGGATCTTGTTCTTTTTTAGATTGCATTCATTTTATCAAATTGTCCCATCTCATTGGGGATTCTTTTACTGGTGGTAAAGAGTTTTGAATCAATTAGTTGGGCAGCTTTATAAATGTAACAATTCATTAATTTTGATTCCTGCTAATATGACTCTAAATATCTAACACTGCAGACTTATAGCCTCAACTTAAGCCTGGATAATACATTAGCAATGTTGTTAATTTCTAATAGGCTTCATGGATTTCATGGAAGAGATCTACTTAAGGATATATGAGACTCACATGTTCTTGAAGATACTGGACAAAAATACTAACAAATGAAGTTAGTCCATTTACCTCTCTGGCAGCCAATGTGTCTATTTCCCATCGCTTCTTGTTGAAGTTTACTTCTAGCTCAAGGCCTCGCTTTGCTTTCTCCAGTTCCTCAATTTTGTTTGCAGCCATCTGATTGTCCATTTCTTGCAGTTGTTTCCTATGGGATTCCTCTTCCTAAAAAATAAAGGAGGCTGAATCATAGGTACCAACATAAAGATTTTATTTTATAAAAGCCACTGCCCAAAATGAACAATATTTTATTATTTTCCATATACATATGGAATGGACAAAAAGACTTCAATTATGCGTATCTTCCCCACTTCTTTCTATATCTCTTTTTTTTAATACTGTGTAACAATGCTATCATCATTAGCAAATAAGTAGGCCAAATCCCTCTGAATTGTTATCACAGGAACAAAGAATGCTCACTGCCCTATAGAGTCCATTGCATTTGGACACAGTGGAACAACAACTGAAGAAAAATAAGAACATATGGGAGGGAGAATTAGCATTTTACTGCTTTTATTATTTGGGTGTTGGAAAAGCTGTTATGAAGTTAAAGACCTTTGGGGAGATATGGACCTATATTAACATAAATGTAAACTTTTTAACTTCAGGGCTAAAATCCATCGGTGTCACAGATAACAACTGACAGGAAGTTTTGAACAAAGAAGAGGTTCCATCTCTCTCCTGACAGTATCATGATTTATGACTTCATCCATTCAGAGAAGTAGGTGCAAGTGGTCCTCTTTATCTGCAGGGTTATTAGGCATGGGATAACGTATTCCCGGTCTATAAATGCAGACCAGATTGTCTTATCTTCAGCAAAGGGCTTCAGTGATCTACTGTTTCAAGCATGAATTTTCTTTGAAGGAGAATTTGTGTTCCTTTTACATTTTGCACATTAATAAAGTCCATCCCTTCAAGGCCCTGTTGGGCTGGAAAAGAGCCCCTGCAAACAACAAGGTGCCCATCTATAACAGTGGCCCCCAACCTTTTGGGCACCAGGGAATGGTTTTGTGGAGAGAGGCTTTTCTATGGACCAGAGAGGGCGTGGTTTCACATGCTACCTGCATCCTGCGAATGGGGCTTGGCTTTGCTTTGCTTGTTTACGCAGTCCAGTTCCTGGCATGCCGTAGGCCCAGTGCCGGTCCAGGGACTAAGGCTTAGGGACCCGTGCTCTATAGGATCAAAGATCAGACCCGGCAGAGATGCAAGGCTGGCTCAATGAGAAATGAAGTTGACCGCTAGGCCTACATACCAACTGGATAGACAGCTTCAAGAAAGAGGCTTGGGGAGTGGGGTTTGCTTGCAAACTCATCACTTAGTTCTATTACAGTTTCTACTTTTAGTCTCTTACTCGTACGGTCAGTGTAGATGTGCAAATGCACACAAACATAAGCTTACTTGCATGTCAAAGTTTATCACTTGTTATTGCATTTCAGAGTAAGACATTGCTTTATAAAAGCATCAGTAATGACCTACCAGTTGTGCTTCTAATGATTTTATTTTGGTCTCATAATTTTGTTGCTGAGCACTGAGTTCTTCTTGAGCCATTTCTTTGGCAAGTTGTATCCCTTGCATCATTTCTTCCTTAGCTTTAAGCCGTGCTTCTTCTATTTCTGATTCAAGCCTAGACGTATTTTGAAATTAATGCTACAATTTATACCTAAGAAATACTACACATAAAAGAATAAAAATCTGTAAATGCTAATATAATTTTAGAATATTCCCAAGAAGGAAGTGTTGCTTTCAAATTCTAAGGAGACATAATATATATATATATATATATACACACACACACACGTTATACTTATAAAATATGTTTAATCTAAAATATGCTATAATGAATTTCTACTTATCCTTTCATCTACAGTTCTTTTTAACTTTAGATCTAAATTACTTCTGTTGGTAAATAATTAGTTAAAATTTAAATCTCACTGCTGTTTGGAATGAGACAACACCTGTAACCCAAATGAAAAAACTAAATTACAGGTAGTCCTCAGTTAACAACAGTAATAGTAATTGACCTCTGTTGCTAAGTGATGCGGTCGTAAAGCACAATGTCACATGACTGCCCTGACATACAGTTGCAGTTGCAGTAGTTCCGGTTGTTATTATTAGGTGAATCCTGTGTTTGTCATTAGGCACAATGTCATATGATCATGTGTGTGCGCGCATGCACATGTGTACACACACACACACGATCATATGACATTGTGCCTAATGACAACACAGGATTCACAGGATTCACCAGATTCACCTAATACACACACACACACACACACGACCACATGATTTGACTATATTTTCATACAGGCAGTTCTAGGTTACATAAATTCTGATGTCATCTTGATTTTATGAACAAGATGAAAAAATGAACAAAAGGGGCAGCTATGGTTTTGTATATAATGCACAGCATGCAATCAAACCCTTACAACTGCCTGTATATGAAAATTCTACAAGGCCAGCAGGCAGTATTCATAACATATGCAAGGGAAAATACAGGGACTATTTAAAGCATAACATCTGCTATTACTCACTGAGCCCGTTGAGCAGCCAGCAATTCATTTTTTGCAAATTCAAAGTCCTTTGGACCCTCCTCAGGAAAAGAAGTCCCAGAAGACAAACTTTTTATCTTCTGAACTTCAGCTGGATGATTAAATCGGAAATAATGATCACCTCCAAGGATGATGCGATCACCCTAGGAAATCCAGATAGTATTAAATTTAGGTCATCTTATAGAAAATTTCTGCAGAGTACAGATAGTCCTCAAGTTAGAACAATTTGTTTAGTTTTTTTGGGTTTTTTAAAAGTTTTTTATTTATTTATTTATTTATTTTACATACATATCAAGGCGTGAACAGTGTGGCACCTGAGTATCTTACATTTTAGTACAAATAAAATAATATTCATCATATTTACTATGTTTGACAAGCTTATATAATTCTGGTAATAGTACACATATTTTTGTTGAATTTAATCTTTTGTTATGTAATTAGTCAATATTTCAATATGTTATTTTTATGCCAATCACCATATTCTGAGTGTCATTCCTTTTACTACAAATAGAATATTATTATATTTTAAAATATTCCCTTTCTATCCATTGTCTCTTGTCCGCTTTAAAGCTTTAATAGAACAATTCATTTAGTGACTGTTCAAAGGTACAACAGCACTGAAAAAGGTGACTTATGACCATTTTTCACAATCACAACCATTGCAACATCCCCATGGTCACGTGATTAGAGTTCAGATGCTTGGCAATTGACCCATAGTTTTGATGGTTGCAGTGTCCAAGGGTCATGTGATCATCTTTTGCGACTTTCTGACAAAGTCAATGGGGAAGCCAGATTATCTTAACAGCCGTGTTAGTAACTTAACAAATGCAGTGATTTAAAAGAGGTCATAAAATCGGGCAAAATTCACTTAACAACTGTCACTTAGCAATGGAAATTTTGGGCTCAATTTTGGTATAATTTGAGGATTACCTATATAGAGGCATAGTCTATTCTAAACAAGTGTATGAATTTAAACTTGAAAACCGCATGTAAATAAATAGATTTACAACTGTGTCTATTGACTTACATGATGTAGAAGTGTAGCTCCTGAAATACATTCCCCATTGACATATGTCTTCGCTTCTCCAACAGGAACAATACTCACAACTCCACCCTTATGTCTGATAACACTACAAATTTAAAAAAACACCATATCAAGACGTAAATGTTGATTGCATCTGAATAGCAATCATCAGCTCTTTTGAATTTTATCAAAATCAGTGGAATGTTTGATTCCTTTGCTATGTTATCTATGTTTGCTATGAAATCATGTCCTTTGACATGATTTCCATTTTCATAGATCATACTGTTGTCTAAGGCTACTGTTTTGGCAAAGCATGTTGGAAGAAAACTTTTGTTTTACCAACTTTGCAGAATGAGTTTCATGTTTAGAGGAGTCATGGCTATCATCTAAGAAATATGAAATGAACAGATTTTAGAAAAGCCGTAACATGTCACAAAGACATCGTGATCTGATAGCCAGAGCTTGGGAAGGCTCATAGTAAGGAACCCAGGAAATTTATGAGAAATAGGCTGCAGATGGTCTGTTACAATGGCAATAGCAATAGCACTTAGACTTATATACCGCTTCACAGTGCTTTACAGCCTTCTCTAAGCGGTTTACAGAGTCAGCTTATTGCCCCCAACAATCTGGGTCCTCATTTTACCGACCTCGGAAGGATGGAAGGCTGAGTCAGCCTTGAGCTGGTGAGGATTGAACCCTGGCAATTAGCAGAATTAGCCTACAATACTGCATTCTAACCACTGTGCCACCGCAGCTCTTGAAAATGAAAGAACTGGAAAAGGAATTCAGAATTTAAACCTTGGGACACAAAGATGGACAGCTATTCTTAGATTCTGTAGAAACTGATCTTCATCATTACTAAAGCTGTTTAGTATCTGCAAAAAATGAACTTATCTAATCAATCCAAGTCCTTGACTCTCTTCTGAGAGCTCTTGAGTGTGGTGTGAGATCTTACCGAGAGAATTATTATATAACGAATGTATTCATGAATTGCTAGTCCGGTTCCAAACATTGTATCCAAGACAACAATATGTGAGAATTTAATTCTTTTTAGTAGGATATTCTGCTACCTAACTTCTCAGTATTTTTTTTTTGCCCTCTGCTTATGTTCAGAAACATATTCTCTTTCGACGACTCCTGCTGAATTCAAATCTTCAGCATAGAGGAGACCCAAGTTATTTTTTATTCCTTATTTCTTCATTTAGTACATACCAGTGGTCATCAGCAATTAAAATGCCAGACAGCTGAATATCATGACATGAATTTGGCTTGCATTTCCCAACTGTAGTTTCTCCTTCCTTAATCATGTACAATAACATCTCAGACAGTTGAGGATCTTCGTTAAGATTAACCAAATTAGGCAAACTGTTATCCACCTTGAATGTAATGCCGGCTTTCTAAAACAAAGAATTAAAAAAGTGGCCAATTTGTACTTGGGATTTGAAAATGGTATGTTAGTAAAAACTGAGTTGTTATATTATTTGTAACTTTTAAAAACAAGGCTTGTCTTCTGCAATTTCGTACCTTCTAGACATATTGAAATTCTACTCCCATTTTAATGTAAATAATGGCTCAGAATTATGTGAGACAAAGTATCTGAAGCAAAAGCTTTATCTATAGATAAATAAATTTATCCAGGATTATTAACAGCAACTAATTGTAACAAAGAATAGTACCTGTAATTCCATTGTTTCCTCAAACTTTTTTTTTTCTATTTGTTCAAGTTTTTCTTTCCAGGCCCTTTAACACAAAATAAAAAGATTACCTGATACTACTAAATAATAGACTTAAAACATATTACAAGTTCCATGGAAGAAGTTAAAAATGAACATGTAAATCCAACTGAACAGTCTTTGTGTCCATGTTTATTATGGAAACATAGCTTTTTAAAAAAAAAAAAGCAGCATAATCTCATGACACTTTTTTTTTCATACATCCAGGAAGAATGTAGGACTTTCAAATAGAATCAGTAAGTATATACTATTTTAAATGTAATTATGTGAAAAAAATTGAACTATAGTATATATGCAATATGTAGAAAGTTTTACTATACAATAGCCAATGAACATAATGAAGCAAACATTGCCAAGTACCTAAATCAAATAAAATTTGGTTTTAATATCCAGAACTATAGATAAATCTATCTAGCTATCTATGATATAGATATAGTATTACAAATCATTAATAAAGTATAATGGTTAAGTTATGTCAGTCATGGGCTGAAGCAAGATTAACTTACTTCATAAATTAAATCATAAGTCTCTAAAATCCTATCGACTTGCACATCAAATTGCAATGAACAGTCTGAATCAAATCTGATGTATTTAAATTGTTAAACTTCATATCTAGTATCTATCAAAGTGTACATACTTACTAATATTTTATAATACTAACATTTCTTTTATATGGTCATATATATTGCATTTTACAGTGGAAAAAACGGGGAAGAAATCATTTCCTTTACGAGGTTAAAATGTTAGTGATTCATTATTACAACCTTATAATTAATTATCCTGTAAGATCATTACCTTTGCATCTCAGCCATCTCCCGCTCTTGATGATGTAGCTTCATTCTTAAAGATGTAATTTCCTGCACGTAAAGTCGCTGCTTTTCAGGATCAACATTCTGAACATTCTTCTGAGCCAATTTCAGTTTCTCAATCTCAGTTTTCAATTCTATATTCAACAAAAAGGCTCAGCAATTACTCGGAAGCTAATCTTCTGTTAGCAGTGTTTTGATGATCTTTCTCAGAAAGAGGTTAGTGTCATCTCATTAAAAAAATAGTTGTGCCAGATAAACATAACAATTAGGCTGCATTCAAAAGCCGATCTGAAGATGCAGAAGGCATTTTATGTTCATGTAAGAATCATAAATTAATTACTCCCAACATACTGCAATACAGGCAGTCCACGATTTACATTCATGACCAATTGAAGTTACAACAGCACTGAAAAGAGAGACTTACAACCATTTTTCATACTTATGGCATCCCCACGGTCACGTGACAAAATGCAAGTGCTTGGCATATTTATTGGTTCATATTTGTTTGCACTGTCCCAGGATCGTGTGATCAGCTTTTGTGACCTTCCGACAAACTAAGTCAATGTGAAGCTAGATTCATTGAACAACTGGGTTACTAATTCAACAACAGCAGTGATTCACTTAACAACTGTGGCAAGCAAAGTTGTAAAATGGAGCAAAACTCATTTAACTGTTTTACTTAGCAACAGAATTTTGGGCTCAATTGTGGTCGTAATTCGAGGACTACTTGCACATTCACTGTGCCTCTACCTCAAAAGCATGATACCTACCAGCCTTCTTCAGATGCAGCATAAAGTGCTGGGTCTTCACATTCCAGATATGAGGTAATATATGAGGAACCTACAATCCTCTTTTTCTATCTTGAACAATGTGCAGCCAAAAATTATGTTGAACTCAAACTGTAGTTAGCCTTAAGTGTGATTTTCTAAAATAAATCCATTAATTAGTTTAGAATTGCCAGTGTAGGAGACAAGACTCTACCAGGGAGGTAAAGGTTCAGTCCAAACTTGACCATTAATTGGGTGATTTTGGACCATCACATTCTCTCAACCCAGTTTATTTAAAACAATTATTTTTATGGAGATAAAATAAGGGGAGGTCCCCATGTATACCAATTTGAGCTGCACAAAGAAAACTGGAATATAAACGCAACACATTCAATTAAACAAAAGTGGCATTTTAAGAAAATATAAAATTCAGATATAATTCAGATTAAGACTTTAAAACATAAAACTTGGTTGGGTTCTAAGGAGAAAACTATACTCTTAAATTTAGGAAACATCAATGCATTCAAGTAATCTTACCATCAAACAAGATCTAAGCTGCAAGGTCAGAGAATTTTAATTCTTTATCAACAGTTAATAAGTTTTGGTTAATGAATTGGTGAAACCAATTTCAAATTGCTCCTACAAAATACATATTCTCTAGTAAATTCACGCACATCTTGGCACAGGAAAAAAAAGAGTGATTTAGACAAATAAGCAGAATTATCATTCTTACCCTGAATTAATTTCATATTCATATCTTCATTCACTTTGGCAGTGTTGATTATGAAACAAGCTTGCTTAGCATATCGAAGAGTACTGAGTGTTTCTTCTACATTGCTGGCAGCAGGGCTGATTGTGGCAATCATAGAAGTTTTTGAATTTCCACCTAAACTTTCCTTTAGCAGCCTTTGTTTGAAAGAGAATAAAGTCACAAATGTGTGTATTGTTGCAGTTTTAAAAGGGGACAATAATAGTTAAAATCCAATCCAATCCAGATCTTTGCACCATTCCACCAATCAAATCAATATCATCTGCCTTTCTTTGATCTTCAAAGTTTGATCATTTGCTAGGATCAGGAGAACTGCAGAATCTTTCTGGGGCATTCTATTTACCACTTAAACTTCAAAAGGGACAGGTGTCCAGAAGCCTTTTTAACATTACAGATAGTCCTCGGCCTATGAACATAATGCCCATTATGATCGTAAGTCATGACAGTTGTAAAACAGGTCATACACACGACCAACAAGCCTTCTGGCACTGCTCGTTGAATCTGAATGTGGCATTTGTTAAGTGAACCAATGATTCGCTATGGGATGTTTTTGCCGTAAACTGGAAATAAACAACCATAAATACAGCCCAGCATCCAACATGCGATCACATGTATGTAGGGAGGGCAGCTGTCAGAATTTCAGAACTGGGCCCTAAAAACCCCCACAGAGGTCTGTTATAACTTCAGATGGGTTGCTAAGCAACTGATTGTAAGTTGAAGACTACCTGTATTTATTTCCCTGGTATATCTCTCCCTTTAGCACCATAAGAACTAGTAAAGGAAAAGTAATGCAAATAGTTAGAGATGTTTCATTAGGCTTGTGATGCCATATTAGGTTTACCAATAAGCTGTAGATTTACTTGAGAAACAGCATCACACCAGCTGATCAAAGTACACTCAACATATCACAAGCTTTCAATAATAGAATGGCTGGGACACTAGATAAAAAGCAGTACCTAGTTTGGCTTTGAGGTTACTGAAGAAGCTATTGAAATGAGCTTCTGGGACTGACGGACTTGAAAGCACTGCCTTCCATCTACCAAATATTAAGATATTATTCATTTTTATCCAGGTGTATACATAATCAATGTAGATTAAATAAAATACATATGAGATGCCAACTGTACTCCTTTGTATTCCAATCCTTTCTGAAAAATTTAGAAAGTTAGGTTAATGTAGAAATCCTTATAAATATATATTAGCTTTAGTCTTAAACTGATCCATTTTATTTTTGAATTTTAAGCTCATCTCAGAAGTTAAATGAACTCTAGGTTCATTTAAGGTTGGACAATTTGCAGGAGATATGAAAAAAACTTGTAGAAGCAAGATTTGTTTTGTCTGATCTTATTCTCTCTTACAAGCATAGGGTTAGGGCTAGCCTCAGACTAAGCCCTTAAATTGAGAAAAATTATTAAAATATTAAAAGGGACAATGAAATCCTACATTGTTGTCTGAGACATAAGACCCAAGTAAGAAGCAAAGGATTATAACTTCAGGATGAGTAGGTAGGCATAAGATTGTTATTAAGCACCCAAACTCCACTCTTCTGACAAACTATAGGCCTCAAAATATAATGAGCTTGGTAGCATCATATATTTTGCTTTCTGGAAAGATGAAAGAATTTAAATACACTGGCAGAAAGATGGAAGTTTTTTTGCTAAAATGAACAGAATGCAATCAGAGACTTAGAAAAGATATATAGGTAGTCCTTGACTTAGGACCACAATTGAGCCCACAATTTCTGTTGCTAAGCGAGACAGTTCTTAAGTGACTTTTGTCCCATTTTACAACCTTTCTTGCCACAGTTATTAAGTGAATCTGGCTCCCCCATTGACTTTGCTTGTCAGAAGGTTGCAAAAAGTGATCACGTGATCCCAGGACACCTCAACCGTCATAAAGATGACTCAATTGCCAAGCATCTAAACTTTGATTATGTGAGCATGGGGATGCTGCAACTCTCTTAAGTGTGAAAAACGGTAATAATGTAAATGGTCACTTTTTTCAGTGCCATTATAACTTCAAACAGTCACTAAACGAACTATTGTAAGTTAAGAACTATCTGTAGAGAGTAATATTACTGTCATAACTGATTATTCTTGCAATAACTCAGCAAAAAAGTTCAGGACAAATGCCAAATAAGAACCAAACTTTCTCTTACATTTCTTAAAAATAGGCACGTACCATGTAAGAACAGAGTCACGGTATGGAACAAATAACTTCTTCCTGCTTTGATTTTGCTCAGATAGTGCAGAAATAACTTTCCCCAGAGTTAACAAGGATTTGTTTATGCTTACTCCTTCCTGTATTGATTAAAAAGAAACATCAATGCATTTTTGATTTCCCATATATAGATTTTCAGCACTGTAATACTATAGAGCAGGGGTGTCAAACTCAAGGCCCGCGAGCTGGATCCGGCCCACAGGGTGCTTAGATCTGGCCCACAGGGCCACCCTGGAAACAGCAAAGGATTGGCCCAGGGTGTCACTGCCAACTAAAACAGAGTTTGGAACAGCTCAGGGCTCCATTTTCGCTGGCAGAGGGCTACAGGAGGCTGTCGCAGCCGAAAACAGAGCCCAGGAGGACCATTTGCAAGTTGCAGGATGTCGAGCTGGCCACGTCCCCAAGCAATGCCTCCCGCCGCCCGAGGTCAAACACAACCCTGTTGCGGCCCTCAATGAAATTTAGTTTGACACCCCTGCAATAGAACATCTCATCCAGCCTGGTGCCCTGCAGCTTTACTGGGACTAGAATACCCAGGATTCCCAATCAGCATTGAAAATGCCAGTTGGGAGCTTTACAAATTGCAACCCCAACACATGGCACTGAATACCATGGAAAATAGTTAAGATATTATACAACTGTTTTCTACTCTCAATTTGCAACTGATGCCCTCAAAAATCAAGGGCACTACACCTAGACACATTCAGACAAATCAAATGATATTCAGAGAAATATAATAAAATGATGTCAAGATACGTCAATGAGCTGTGGTGGCGCAGCAGTTAGAATGCAGTATTGCACACAAATTCTTCCCGCAGCCTGGAGTTCAATCTTGACTGGCTCAAGGTTGATTCAGCCTTCCATCCTTTGGAGGTTGGTAAAATGAGGGACCAGATTGTTGGGGGCGATATGCTGACATTGTAAACTGCCCAGAGTGCTGTAAAGCACTATGAGGTGGTATATAAGTCTAAGGCATATAAGTCTACATGGCTGATAGAGTCACAACAGATGTGGTCTTGCAGGAATTGGCTGATTTTCAATTGTTTTTTCTTATACTGACTATTATATGCGGTTATAGGTAGTCCTGAACTTAGGATTATAATGGAGCCTGCCCATTACAGTCACAAGTTGTGATGGTCATAAAGTGGGTCATCCACGTGACTGATCCAATTTTCTGATCTTTTTTGTGGCAATTATTAAGTGAATATATTTTTTGTTGTCAGTCAAAATCGGAAGTAAATGCTGGTTTTTCGCAAAAACACTGTAAAACATGGTCACATGACTATGGGTTCTGCAAATGACCATGTGGGTCAGCTGCCTAGCACCCAAAATTCAGTCATGTGTTCAGAGGGGGGCAGTTGTCAGAACTTCAGAATCTGGTCATAAGTACTCCTAGGGAGATCATTTGTAACTTCAAATGACCGCTGAGCGACCAGTCGTACGTTGAAGACTACCTGTGTAGTGATGCTGATTAATGTCTTTTGATGTTATAGACTTGGTATTCTTGGTTCTTACTGTGAACATATACAATTTGATAGATGATGCTATTGTTTTACACTAACGATTTATTGTTGACATATTTATTTTGTGCATTTTACTAACTCATTTATAGCTAGACAGATTGCTCCTTTTGGAATTGACTCACAGGTTTTACTTGTTTTACAGACGCATTTTAGTTTTCTCTCAAATTTTACTTACTATCTTTAAGAAAGATTTATAACTGCTCACAGATCACTCCTGAACGTCTTGTACTGGTCTAAGACTGCAACAAACTGACTGATTTCTGCTTGTTTTATTTTTGTAAGCTGGATGGAGCTGGCAATAACTAGATGATCAAAAACTCTTATAAATGATCATACCTGATATTTGTTTTGCAATTAAATCCATCAACATTCAACATGCAAAGTGTATCTGTTTGGTATGGAGAATGAGACAAACAAAGCAAGCACTTCCATTAGAAAACTGCCTATGTATACATTTACCTTCAGTCTTTCTCCACTGGTTTGACCTGTAGAGCAGCGTTCACTCCCTGCTAAGTCTATTAGATTGACACGACTAATGATTCTGTGTTCGTATTCTTTCTTTTCCACAATCTCTGTCTAAAACAAACAAATACTTCATTATGATTAAACACACTATAAATTCCCCATAGCAATAAATCAGCTTACATATTTATAACAAATACAGAAGGATCCCCCCCTTCATACAGTGTGGTTCTCCAATATTTAAAATTGTAATAGCAATAACATGCATAGTCAATAAATGCTGCCAGCGCATTAAAAATGAAAGGATAGAAAGAAAAATCTGTTGCTGAAATCAGAGACTGGTTTTGTTGATATATATACCTACTAAATAGGAATGATTACCAAGTCTGCTGTAGGTTAAAGAGGGCAACACTCAAGACAAATGAGGATTCTGAAAATTCAAGAGGAAGCAGTTTTCATTTTCTGCCGTAATCCATCAAAAGGGCAAGCTTTCTTTGTAGCCAAAAGAATTTTGATCAGGAAAGGTTGAGAATCCTACTCCTTAGAGAAGGCATATTTCATGCCCATTTTTGTCATCCCTCAAAATCATTTCCTGCCCAAGATAATGACAGGGAGCGCTTTCACACAATTTATGACTAGTCATTTAGTGACTGTTTGAAACTTTGGAGAACCCCATTAAAATAGGTACTTTTGATCTAGATTTTCAGGGACAGGGAGGAGCTAAGATAGTGGATAGACAGCAACGGCTGTAAAGAGCCCTTCCAAAAGTAAACAGGTTTTTCTTTTTTATATTTTTAATTTACTTTTAACCCATTGTGTAACCCAAACAGGTGTTTCTGGCAAAAAAAAATGCCCATTGGAGACAATGGATTCACTTAACCATCATCTCATTTCTTAATGATAGTGACCACTGCAAAAAATGTCATAAAACCAGGTCAGTTATGTGATGACCCACTTAACAAATGACATGACTTACAGTCATAATTCCAGGCCCAATTAGGGTTGTAAGTTGAGAACTACCAATATTCTTTGAGGGAATACATGGTGGCAAAGCTGTTATCCATGGCTATACCTATGATTTTGGACCTCTTGACTGCTCCACTGCAAACAGCTCTGATGCTCAAGCAGATCCAGAGAAGTCCAAATGAAATTCTAAATATTTAATAGGTTTCCCATGATTTATTTACTGAACCTTCTTACATGCCCAGAAAATTCACACTTTGTATCAAGGAATCCATCTGAATAAAGCGAGATGGGGGACAAGTAAGCAGGAAGTAGACAAATTTGAAGGAACCAACCTAGCATGAGTAAAAGTTGCTCCAAGTACCTTCAACCTCATCATTATTTCATGAAATGAGAGATGCTGAGGCCAGAAGATGCTGCTTTTTCATCAGAGACACTATTATAAATTAGAATGGCCTCTTTTGAAATGGTCTCTTGAACAACTTTTTAAAATGAAGGTTTTCCAGAGACCCTTGGGGGAGTTACAATAGTTACCTGTATTTGGATGCCTACTGTCAGGGTTTGTCACTGTCAGCCAGATGTTCAGACTGGAGTTAGCATTTTTGTCTGCCTATTGAGTCCTTCCCAAGGACCTGGCATAGACAGATGTGGATATTTGATGGTGTTACAGTTATCGTTACAGGATGTAAGCAATTCAAAATAAAGCTACCTTTTGCAATTGACTGATGATGAATTTGTCAATGCCGATGGTCTTCTGCTATCATTATTTTGATTATTATTGTGAAAGTGATGGTTATTATTATTAGAACAATAAAGTTTTATTACATTCTGGAAGGTTTAATTGCATTTTAGTTAGTTTCCTTGACTGCCTACGGCAGGGCTACCAAACTCCTGGCCTGCGGGCCAGATGCGTCACATGCTGGCCACTCCCATGCCCGGTTTAGCGAATGGGGATAAAGTCCCAATATGTCACGTGATGCCACAGTGAGGACGCGAGTTTGACACCCCTGGCCTACAGTATTTTAAGGAATCTTCTCCAACATCAAAAGAATCAGTATTTTTCATATCCTGCTTCTCTGAAATCTACTTTTGCTTCTATAGAGGATCATATAGAATATCATGGTTTACACTATTCTGATCTTTGTAGTTATAGACATATCACACTATCTAAATATCTGTTTCAAGGCCTTCAAGGCTGCTCCAAGCATTAGTCTGTAATATATTTCATGACTACTTGTTCCTTTACTGTTGATGATTGATCCCAAAATGCAGAAGCTATCCACCATATCTTCATTATCAATTCTAAGGTTGGTTGTTATACCTGTCACTGATGTTCTTTATATTTAATTTTAGTCCCAATTTATTTGCACTGTGCTCCATGGCTTTTATTATTAGAGCTTGCAGTCTTTGTATTTTCTGCTATCAGAATACTATATCCATGTTAGAAAGCAAATCTCCTTCAGAAAAGGAAATTATTTGATTAACATTTTGAATGTTTGAAAAATCTTATGATAAAGCCACCACCAGCATATGTACACGACATATATACAACCTTTTAAGACAGCCCTCATAATACCTTGGTTTGTGTCATCACCAGCGTGAAAACAGAGTGAGATCGAGAACTCTTGTCATTCATGCCAGTGGCCGCAGTAGCTCTATGCTTATTTCCTAGCTGGAGCCAATTCTGATGAAGAGAGGAGGTGCAACTGTTTAAAAAGCACTTTGTATGCCATTATTACTTCAAAGTAAGCATGAGAACAGCTAATGTAAATAAAACAGATATAACCATAAATATAGAACTTAGCTATTGTAGATTACTCTTTTAATCTAATAAAACATTCAAATTTTAAAAGCATTCATTTGGAAAACAGGTACCTAAATCATCTCTGTCTAGTATAAGTGCAATAAGGTCTTCCACATATGGTCCAAAGACTGGATGTTCTCTTACACGAAGCTTTTAATTTAAAACAAAATGCCCCTTTGTTGGCCCCTTTGAGAAATAGGTGAATAATAGTTCACATTGCATTTCCCTCTTCAGTTGAGTTCTGCTGTCTTCCCAAACCTTCAGTTGGTCTACACATTAAAGTGAAGCTTTCCTCAATCTTCTAGCTACTTGCTCTTCGCAGGGCCATGTTGCTTGATTCCAACTTTACCTACCAGCAGTATGATAATAACAAATTACTATTCTTCTTGGTAAAGGATGGATGGATGGTCTCATCTTGGAGGGTAAATAGGGAAGCAAAGAGTTGCATTGATTTTTAAAGAAGGCTTCCATATGCTATTTTATATATACAGGAGAAACAAGCAGAATTGCTTGCCCAAATAGTCTTTGAACTGCAGCCCTAAAATTAGCTTCTTAGTATTTATTAGAGAATTAGTTAGCATTTGTATTTTATGTTTGTCATCCGTTACTTCTTCCTTAAAGAGAGTTTCCTCTTGAAATTATACGGTATGCAAATAAAAAACAGAGCCTTTCTCAAATTCTTGCTGAGTTTGTAAAGAAAATGAACTAAAAATACTGATAATGCAAGGAACTTTCTACTAAGATGCTACTACTTATTACTAGTTCAAATATTTTAATACCACACAAAAGTCAGTATAATGTAACATATTCTCTCTCCGTTACTCTATAATGGTCATATCTTTACACATTCCACTGAAAGATTCATAATTTATATTTAAGTAACAAAATTTTACCTGGATATCAGAATAAGAACTAACAGCATTCCTAAAAGGAGATAATTTTATCTAGTCAGAAAAACAAATGTTGACACAAATGAAGCAATCTGCTTAAATTATATTTCTTAGTTCTAATAGTATAATGTTAGTATACAGATATAGATACAGAACAATAAACACATACTGGCATACTTGCTCATAACTTACAAAAGTTTACAGGGGAATCTATTTTTTACTCACTTGTTAGGCCACAAGAACCAATTAAATGGGATTACAAGCTAAATATTTGCAATCTAAGTAGAAAAACAAAGCAAAATGTCGGACTAGAGCTTATAATTGACTAAGGAGGAGAATCCACACTGGGTAAACTGAGGTCTGGAAAATTGATTAAGGGACCAAGTTAAAGAGAATCAAGATGGACGTCTATTATATTGGAAGTCTAAATAGTAGATATTAGTTTGGAAACAAAACCCGAAAGTCAGTAGGTAAAATAAAATGAAGTCTGGATAAGAGAAGGAAGTTAATGAGAGAGAGAGAGAATATTCACAAGAAATTTGATTAGTTGAGGACTAAATTTCAAGATTTACAAAAGCTAAGAAATGAAGGCAGACTTCTTGTTATATTTGGCATCATCAAATAAAGCTGCAGTTCAGTACCCAGGCACTCATAGAAAAATTCAGAAAGTAAAATGTATGGGCTAATCCAAGGATATCCAAAGAGACTTCTTCGTTACACAATCAAACTTTCTATCAATTTTACGTCCCCTCCTTATAACTCTTTGCACATTCCCCAAACCAGTTCAAGAGCAGATTTGGAGAAAACAGGAAGAATGGAAGAAGAAATCACTTCTGACAGATACCATTCTATCAGAGAAAAGGCATAATTGGATAATCCCTTACGCTGTCAGGTCTTCCACATATGGTCCAAAGACTGGATGTTCTCTTACACGAAGCTTTTAATTTAAAACAAAATGCTGATTAGAAATGCAAAATAAATATTTTAAAATAATTACTTATTTTTAGTTATTTACTAAACAATTTTATGTGGCCTCCCAATTCATATCCAGGCTGTGTACAACATTAAGATCTCAGTGAAACACAATAAAAATATGAAAATTCTCAAAAAAGTTGTTTCACTTTACATTTTATTTATAAACTATGAAGAATATTAATATACTTCACTGTAAGAATTGCATCAGGCAAAACAGTATGCAAATTAAGCTTTAAGAGGTTTACAAGTAAAAGTTAAAACAGAATAATAGAACAAAATAACAGATAGAGAAAAAAAAATAACCCGGACTAGTTATTTAAAATTAACATTTTAACTTACAGGTTGTTTCTTCTCTCCATTTACAGCTCTGAAGATAAGCAAATCATGAATTTTTTCATTATAGACTTCAAAGTAGCTGATTTCAAGATGATAAGTAGTCTAATAGTAAGAAGAAAAATTTGATTGCTCGTTAAATACTTTGGGAAAATAAAGCTGGCTATATGATAGTGGAAGCTGCAAAAGTGCAACCCAAGGACTTTTGATGACTCAGAGAATCTCCACAGAGAGGGTGAAACCAAACATTTGGGCCTTATTGCTCCATTCCAGGACAGAAGAAGTTTTAAGCTCCTTATAGGCAAAATAGATGCCTTAAGGCTTACAGATGCTTAGGGTACCAATCTCACAGCCTAAAAACCCTTTCCCAAAATAAGATATGCTGATATCTTAATTAGGATGAATGACAAAACGTATCTTCAAATGTATAAATTTAGACCCTAACAACTTCTAGGATAACCAATAATCAAGGATCATTGTCTCAGAAGTTTCTTTCTACCCCAGTCAGTAATGATTTAAAATGATACAGTGGTAAACATGTTTTGATCACTTTTTACAAAAGGCACATTATTCTATTAATACTAGCCAAACTATGAAGTTGGTGATCCAACTTCATAATGCTTGCGAAACTGTTTCAATGTATCAATATATGCGTCTTGGATGAAATAAAAGCGTAGTATGTAAAAACCTTCACCTTGAAGGAATAGAATTGGTTTCTGATATTTGACTTTTGACAACATGTATCAAATCTACAAACCAGTTTTTAAAAATCCTAGCATGCATCTGAAGTTAAGTTTTCTTTTCATACTAAAAGGCTTTAGATGGCATAAAGTTTACCTGCATCACATTGTTCTTTATATGCACTTTTATAACTGTTAGCTTCCATCTACTTCAGCTAAGGAAGACTTATCACAATTGAAGCACTGTTATGAAGAAATTTTATTTTAATTCCATCTGAATTCCAGAAACTAATGATGAAGTGCACATTTAATTATTACAGGCTTAAGAAAGACTTCAATTCCAAACTGATGAAGATGTAAGCATCGCAGTACCTGTTCTGTTTCTTTTTCTGCTATTTGATAGAAAAGATCTTGACAGAATCTAGGTATTATTCCTCGTTCGTCATCATCAAACCCCATCATGCTGCAATGACAATTTAAATATATTCAGTTCAGCAGAAGAACTTTGAATTTGTTCAAATTATTCTCCATACAAAAAAGGTTGTTTAAAAAAAAACAACGTAAAGAAATCAGAATTGTTCTATAGAATCAGAATACTGAAAAATCTTCAAGCATTAAAAAAAATATCCATCCTCATTAGACTAATAAATGAGATCTCCCTCTGTCACCCTCTCATTCTCCCTCTCTCTTAAATTGATCTAATAACAAAGGTAGGAACTTATTGCAGATTTCATCTTTAATAAGACAGAAACAAAAGAGAATAGGTTTTTGTCCTTATAAATTTATTTTAAAAAGGAGGGGGCGGAAACTCCCCAGATCCAAGCGAGAAGGCCTTTGTATGGAGAAAGTTCACCCAACTTCTCAGTACATCCATTTCCATGCCTCATTTCTACTTTAACCAACATCAGACTGCCAATTACTGGAAAGTACCAACCTTGAAGGTTGGCTGTTCTCTCGTTCATAGTTCAAGGGGGGGGGGGGGGAAAACCCAATCCCATGTTTTAGAGAATGATTTCAGAGGATGCAGCTCAGCTACAACTTTCTAACTACAGCTGGGAACTTAAAATTCATTCTGAATCACATAGCAGTTATTTATAGCTCCTAAACATGTGATTAAACCTCCTACACACCCTTGGAACTTATCGTATTGCTTATTAATGCAATAAACGTGTATTAATACTACTTGTATGGCATTTTGAAAAGTTCTCACATACCTTGTTACAACCATCTTTACAATATGCCTTCTAAAGAGAGCAACATCACTACCTCTATATTGCTGACTGATGTCCAAGACAAAAAGTGGATTCAACAGTTAACTGAATCAAAATATTTTTTCTCCTTTTTGACTTAATGTGTTACATGAATTCAGCTAACTTACTTATTCAGCAAACCTCATTTAAAAGGATCTATGGCCTAGCCTAACACAATTTGTGCATCCAACCCAATAGATGGCTGCCTGAGACCATTTAGTAGATTCGTAACATTTTCAAGGAATTTCTGGTTAAACTCCTGCTTTAAAGTCTCTTTGCCACCATATTATTCTATTCCTAGTTTATAAGACTGTGCACATTTTTATTATGTTCTCGGAAAGATTTCTGTGAAATTTTTTCACTGGGCAAGCTGCCTTCTATTCTAATTGTATTCTAGAGAGGATTAAACATGTTAATAATCTGTTGTAGCAAAGAAGCCACGAAGAGAACTCATGGCATCTCAAAGACTAGCTGAGGGTCTACCTTAATTTCATGAATTAGATTGATTTCAACAGATGCAATCATATTTCAATAAAAATATTAAAGATCACTGTCAAAGGCAACATATATTGAATGCTGCTGATTCTCATCTGCCCAAATTTTCCCTTCCAACTCAACTTACGTATAAGATTTTCCAGAACCAGTCTGTCCATATGCAAAAAGGCAAGCATTGTATCCTTCAAAGGTCGTTTCTAGAAGAGGCATTGCCAAAGATTGGTATATTTCTTCTTGGCTTGCATAGTTAGGGCACTTATCAAAAGACCAGAATGAAAAGGCAAAGGTGAAACTGTATATTTGTTTTGTAGATGGATGCTGAACAACAGTCTCTTGCCCTTCCATTGAAACCACTTGGAGAGATTCTTCATTTCTGTCTCTAAATAAAAACACAAAATAAATGTAATTCGCAATGAGGTAAATACTCAACATATTAGATCTATAATAGTCATGAAAACTAACAATTTATATTTCTCTGGCTAATGTCCTAGGAACTACAGTGTATAGGGGATTACATTTGGGGTGAGTTGTGAAAAGATCAAACCTCTGTCATGATCAGGAATATCATTTTATAGTAGTTTTCACATTAGTATAATTTTTCTTTATGTGTTTTCCTTTATATAAACCAGAGTGACAGACCAGTAAGTTGTACCAATATCTTAAGGTTTTACAGTATCAGAACCATATAATTCAAATATGAAATGGTCTTGGATGAAACTATTCCAGGACTATCATGATGTAGTAGTTACACCTGGTACAAGTAGTCAAGTTACAATTCATTTAGTGACCATTCAAAGTTACAATGGCACTGAAAAAAGTTATTTATAACTGTTTTTCACACTTACAACCATTAGTACATCTCCATGGTCATGCGATCAAAATTCAGATGCTTGGCATCTTTACGATAGGTGCAGTGTCCTGCAAGCTTTTGCAACCTTCTGACAAGCAAAGTCAATGGGGAAGCCAGATTCATTTAACAACTGTGTTTTAAATTAACAACTGCAGTGATTCACTTAACAATTGTGGCAAGAAAGGTCGTAAAATGGGGCAAAACTCATTTAACAAATGTCTCACTTAGCAACAGAAATTTGGGGCTCAATTGTGGTCTTAAGTCGAGGACTTTCTGTACTGGAAAGTCCAATGTTTTAACTCCGCTTCAGTCAATGAGGCTCACTCGGTAACTTTGAGCAATCAGTGTCTCGCAGCTCATAGGGTTATTACAAGGAAATATAGGAAAAAATATAATGTACAGCACCTTGACCTCCTAAATGAAATGTGAAATATAATCTCACAAATAAGCAAATGAATAAAACAGAATCAAAAGCAAATATATGTAATAAAACCAAAGTAAGTAGAATTTGATGCAATGCACCTATATGTCCACTACACAAAAGAATGCATTTAAATATTGAGTGAAAGCATATTTAATATTTAGCTTTATACAACAATATTGTATAATGGTGTTGACGGGGGGGAGAGATCGACCCCAAGGCCTCTGACATGTGGGGTTCCACAGGGGTCGGTCTTGTCTCCTCTCCTGTTCAACATCTATATGAAGCCGCTGGGTGAGATCATCCGAAGTTTTG
>JANHFL010000742.1:477744-496417 GCA_032468155.1 Oxyrhabdium leporinum
AATTTTAAATTTGTATTTTGTATTGTATTAAATAAAAGCTGTGAACCGCCCCGAGTCTTCGGAATGGGGCGGTATATAAATGCAAAAATAAAATAAAATAAATAAAAATATAAAATAAAGGTTAATTCACTAGGACATTTCAGTAGGTTTAGTAGTGAACAAAATAAAATTGCAGGGGAAGGCAAAGAAGGCATGGTTTTTCTGCTGCCAGTTCTGTTGGAAATGGACTTGAATCACTAGTTCTATAAAATGTTAGGGACGGCACCTAAACTCCTGAAGTTCAAAATAATACCGTGTTTCCCCGAAAATATGACCCACCCCCAAAAAGCCCTATTATAATTTTTAATGCATACCATCAGAGCCTTCCGGAAAGCCAAGAAACGACGTCCGATCCAGAGCTCTTTTATCGGCTAGAGGGCTTTCTGGAAGGCATCAGAAGGCAAAACAGAAGCCAGGGGGTGCTGCGTGCATCTATCCGGAGCCTGTTTCTCAGCTGCAGAGCGCTTTCCAGAAGGAAATATACCTGCTAGAAATGGAGTTGTGGTGCTGGAAGGTTTGGGAGCAAATGTGTCTCCAGCCTACCCAAAACTACACAGGTTCAGGATAGGCTGAAAGCAGACTTAAAAAACAAATATGGAAGCCATTATACTGCATTGCAAAAAGCTGGAGATTAACTTTGGTAGTACACTAGAACAGTGTTTCTCAGTCCCAACAACTTTAATTTATATAATTTCAATTCCCAGAATTCTTTAGCCAGCATGCTAGATGGGGAAATCTGAGAGTTTAAAGCCCTTAAAGTTGCTGAATTTGAGAAACCTGAACTAGGGAAAGAGACAACAGGAATAAAATTGGATAACTCTTGTTCTTCACTACACTTCATTAAAAGGGTGTCCATGATTATCATCATCTTGAAAGATAACAATGACTGGGTACAACTACAACAATCTGTGCAAAGACTTACCTGAAACTAAAGGGCCGTACTCTCACAGCCACAGTCACTTTACTATTTTCTATTTTAAAAGGATTGTCTTTAAAAGGCACATTCTGCTTTATGCCGTCTTCTTTAACGGAAGCAGTTCGTTGAGCATATGTGGTATTTTCTTGTATCTTTCCCATTTTGCTTGAATTGAATGCAGCACAGCTTTCCTTTTGTGAGATTTGAAGGCAAGGAATTCTATTTTTAAAGATGGAAGTAGCAGGATTCTTGGCATACTGAGCAGTCGATTTAAATACTTCTGCTGTATTTTTCCTTGGTGTCTTCTGCCTTTCCAAACATTCATTTTTAGTAACATTACTCTGCCGGTTTTCACTTCCATTTGATTTATTGAACCTTCCAGATGTTTTTAATGTTGATGGCTTACCATTAGTAGTAGTTGTGGTTAAGCGTAATAATCGAGAAATCTCAGTCTGATTTTGAGAAGCAGGTGTCCTGGGTTTTATGGGAGTGACATTCGCAGTAACATTACTATAATTTGTCTTCCCAGGAGCCTTAATAAGTAAAATATCACTGTTGTTACCTTTGGATGAAAATGGAGCATTATTACTTTTTGATGGCAAGTATCCAGCATTTTCTGTTTTAAGTTGATAAATATTATTTGTCTTAGATTTTTCAGTTGATCTAGTTACAATTCGGGGCTGGAGGGTTAATCTTTCTTCCACTAGTGTACTATTACTGCCATGGATTTTATCTACATTGGATTCTCCTTTCCTCGTTGCTCTTCCTCTTTGGAGGGTCAACTTAATTTCTGATGTATATGCAGGTAAAGCACTGGACAATTTGTTACAGGCAGAAACTACATATGTCCTATTTATTTCTTTAGCCTTATTCAAAGGTTGTGAAAGTGAACTGGTTCTCTCATATTCTAATACACGTGGTTTTAATTGTTGTTCAAATCCAGGTGTTGAAGAGACATTTCCTGAGGGTTGTTTTTGTGAAGACCCACCAAGCTCACTAACGTGGCTTTTCTTAGGAATAGAAATGATAGACATTAAGACTAAATACTACTAACTACCACTGTAGAAATGAAATTATCTCATACAAGGTCTGCCTGAAAAAAAGAAATGGCATCTAATCTCACTTTCTGTATAATGTAAACAAAACGTGTCATGATGGCATCTGTAAAAAAAGAAAAAGGATTGTTATTTTCAGGTGAAAAAAAACCAGAAATAAAGTTTATTAGGATTATAGGTGGTAGCATATACAAACAAATAACTAATAATTCAAGCCTGTAAAATACCTCTTAAATTTCAAATAAGACTGCACTGCTAGTAAGGGCTTATTAACTGGTGGCATTTATTTCTAACTAAATCATATTTATTCATCTATTTCACAATATTTATAATCTTCCTTATTCCTAACAAATTCAAGCAGGATACAACAAAGCTAAAGCAAAGAAAATTATAAAACATACAAAATTAACATATCGCAATTTATGAGCATAATTGAGACCAGAATTTCTGTTACTAAGCAAAGCAGGTGGTTAACTGAGTCACACTCAATTTTACCATTTTTTTTGCCACGGTTGTTAATTGAATCCAACTTCCCCTCTTGACTTTGCTTGTCTGAAGATGGCTGGGACAATTGGAAATGGTAATCACATGAACCAGGAAGTTGGTTACCCAAGCACAGAAATTTTGATCCCATGACTGTGTGGAAATTGCTATGGTTGTAAGTTGCTTTTTTCATTATTGCTGTAACTTCAATTACTAAATGAATGGGGGTATAAGTAAAGGACTACCTGTAATATCTTTTTTTTTAAGTCAACGATAAAATTAAAGTACTATAAGCTAAGGTCCAAATTCACAGTGGAGTAAGATTGTTTGGGACCCACTTACAAAATATATCAAGGACAGGAATCTCACTTCTTCCAGAGAAAGGATATTCTACAAAATAAGAGTCCCTACTGAAAAAGCATATAGCAGTCTGAGATGTAAATGGGATATAAAAATCAAACTTTCAATCTGCTTTTCTTTAAAAATGAAGAAATGTGAAAAGCATTTTTACTCTTAAAATACAGTACTTCGGAATAGTGAATTCATTACAATATAGCAGCAAATTATGAATTGATGATTGCGTGGAAGGGAGTGTTTCTGCAGATGTTGAAAAAGTGTTTTTCAAACTTAGCATCTTTAAGATGAGTGAACTTCAATTCCCAGAATTCCCCAGCCAGTATGCGGACTGGGGAATTCTGGGAGTTGAAGTCCACACATCTTAGTTGGCAAGTTTGAAAAACACTGAACTGGCACGACGATAGGGACTTCTGAATTTCCGGTTCTTGCTAACCCACAACTCCCAACCATCTGCAGGGAGTATGGACGATGGCATTTGCACTAAAATTGCCTCGAAACATTTGGAAACCCCCCAGTTCCCATTAAAAGAAACAATAACTGGGCTTCGTTTGCTCTGCCGAGGCAAGCTTTACAGTATTTCTCGCGTCACAAGAAAGACTGCTTCAAGAGACCCAATTAAAGAAGCGGCGGACTATAGAAACCTAGCAAGTCAATAAACAATCCCTCGAGTAAAGAAGAGGAAGGCGCGTCCAGAAGTGACCTTTTTACGCGTTACTGCTTACCTGGCCGTCGACATTAAACCAACAGACTATCGTTTCCGCGGCACTTCCGACTCTCTTTTTCGAACGTGCCGCGATGCTTGCTATTGGTTGGGTGGGTGAATGACATCACACGGCGCTCCGAAAGCGGGGAACCTGACGTAGTCAAAGAATCACCGCTAGGGCGCTATAGCGACACCTCTGGTTCTGAAGCGAACGCTTTCCTTTGCGGGCAACCGAGACCAAATTTTAAAATAAATCGCGCTGAGCCTGATAACTTGAGAGAATTATTTTTCTCTCTTCCTCGTTTCAATGGGAAGACCCTCCTCAAGGGAACCGGGTGAAAAAATGAGAAGAACTGCTTCAGGGTGGCGTTTCTTTTCTTGCATATGGTCGAAGAGAAACATATTATTTTTTTGTAAATGTCCATACGAATAATTGTGTTTGTGTGCATGTGTGTTAACGGGATTAATAATAAATATTAAATTATTTGATGCCCCTAAGAGTCCCTTGGAAGATTACATCAAATGTATTCCTAGAATATTTAGACTTCCTTAAATTGGTATGTGTGCATGTGTTTAAATTTCATTTCCTAATATATTTGTTAAGTTATACAAGTTGTTATACAAGTTGATACCTAATTCCAGCTATAATTGGCTTAAATTGGGTTAAATATATCAGAGGCTAATAGTTAGATAACAGGATGGTGTCACATTCTGGCACTCCTATCTAATGCCCAATTTGCAACAATTCAACTAAGCCTTTCCATTCTTTTTTTATAACATGATCTTTCACTCCTCCAAACTTGTTTGAAAGACAATGTCTATTCTACATATGCAGATGATGCAACAAGACTTTCAAGAAAGCTAAGTGGTCTTTAAAAAACACTGATGGTCCTAGCAGTGTTGCAAAGAAATTAGCTGGAACTCAGTTATTAAAAAATTAAAATTAAGAGCATTTTAAAATGTGTTGGTTCATAAAAATAAGTATTCTATATATTAATATCTGGGACATTTATCCAATTAAGCACAATATTTCTTAAGTGGTGGAAGTCTAATTGTCCTCCTGTATAAGCTCTTCATATGGCAGCTAGGCACAATATGATCAGTATCTGCCAGGGAGCGCTGCATTCACATCGAGGGGGAAGATATTCTGCCGCATTTAAAGAGAGTGTCTTGGCAGATACCATGTAAGTTGTGAAACCTGTTCCAAGTTTTCCAGCACTGGCGGGTAGCATCAAAATCTGCTAATTTTTGCATAGGATCAGTTATATTCTTTCCAGAGTCTGGACATTCGCTAATCCAATTTTCTTTCCACTGGTATTTTACACCAGTTAGTATTGTGCAACTGCTGTGCAGGTATCAGTGGAGGGGTTCCTGGATTTAAGCCTCCCAATTGATAAGTATGGCATATCAGAGTTCACCGGGTTTTAAAATGGAATTTGTAATTTAATATATAACTTCTGGAATTTCTCATACCTTACAAAATTGATCACAATCTCCATATTATGTGTATCACACTATTATGTTCTTTCTATGCAGCTTTACTGTTATCTATGTCTTTCATGCTATATGCTAAATAAACAAATAAATAAATCTAAGAGCAGCGTTTCAAATCCCTAAGTGTCTCTATAACTAGATGAAAGTAAAGCCTTGAGTATTGCTAGTCATAGTCAATTATTGGCTCAGGCTGTATTTCTAGACTCTATTAAAAATTAAGAGGACAAATTAAAAAGTCATGGTCTAAATTATTTTTTCAGATTTGTCAGTTTCCTTTTTTCACATTAAAACTTTTAGTTTTATAAAACTAGGACAATACAAATTTATTAAACAAAATGTAAATAAAGAGTTAGATCACGGAAGAATAAAAATAACTTTATTTGAATAATTTCATTAAAAAGTAAAGCAAAATAGGAAGCCATTTTTCTTCTACAAATAAAAAAAGATGTTTTTGACACTTAAAAACTCATACAGCTTTATAACATGGGTTTTATAGACAGTTCATTTCAATTGATGGTTGGTAGGTAGGTAGGTAGGTAGATATTATCTCTTGAGAAGTCTATAATGCTTGAAAGGTGAAATGAAAGAGAAGGATGAATAGCAACGAAGTGGACTCCATTACAGCACCAGTGAAAGACCTGAACGACATGCTGGAAGTGGTTTATGTGTTCAGTAAGTGTTGCACCAATTTGACTGGACAATTCAATCAGTGTATCTCAAGTTCAAGATTAGTATTCTTTGCCTTTTGAAATCCCCTCTACCTCCACTGCAATCATCAATATTCATTTTAAGCTGTTTCATACTGAGGTAAACTGTTGGGTCAGTTTCATCCAGCTTTCCCCAACTCAACTCCCCTCCATAGGCCCATGCAAGCATATACTTATTTGTAATAAATAAACAATGTGCAGATGTAATCCCAAGAATTCCCAGCCATCATGAATACTGCCAAAAATCTGAGGAATTAACATCCACCTCTGATGTAGCTTAATACTCACCACTGGCTGGAGTTGTCTTGCAAAGATTTGGTAAGGTAGAAATCTCTTCCTGACTCTGCCTCCATTAATTAATGATGCCCAAAACTTGAAACTCACACTTATGTGTTAAATATGTATGCTGGTACAGTTCTTCTGTACACATGCACATTTAGTCAGGTAGCCAGTAATCTTTGCATGTTTTAATTTCAAAACAAGAAACTCAGTGGGTACAATTACTCATTCTAGGGATTTCTCATTACTAAATTGAACAGGTAACTAACCTAGACTCTAATGGGAGAAAAAGAATAGCTGGCTCAGAATCATGATCTTTCTGTCCCTTTTCAATTTTGGAGGCCCTTCCTGTCCAGGCAAGAAATCTGAAATGTGTGAACTGAATTTATTTGCCCAATTAACTGTCAGTCTGAACTGGAACTGGAAATAATTACTTGTAAGAAAAAAAGATTAATCTCCCCTGTCCTATAATCAGCCTGCCCCTTAATCCTTGCTAATAGATACAACTGAATAAATAATATCTTTCAGAAGTACTTGACCAGTTTGTTGTCTCAACATCTTTTGCATTTGAACTTAAATGTACATTTTAAGTAAGTTTAAGACTAGCAGAGCCTTTATTTTAATACATACTTCAGTTACTATTTATGCTTCTTACAGTCTTGCTTTTTCAAACTCTAACCAGCCACTTTAAGAAATAAATTCAGAACCAACTGCTTATTTTGCACAAAGCATTTCAGTTCATCAGGCGCATCTTAAATTAGATCATGACTGTTCAAATACCACCTTTACCCTCAGATTTGGCAGGATTAGTTGCTACTAAATAAATGTATATGTGGAATACTGTAATATTTGGTAACAGTGAATGAGATTTCCCGATTCCCCGTTTCTCTACATATTTATATTGCACTAAACCCAGCCATTGAAAATACGTATGTATTTTGCCATTTAACCTGAGGTCTAAGCCCTTAATGAAAAATTGTATAAAATGACCAAGTCATTATCTCCAGCTAACAAAGTTAATCTCTTGCTAAAATAGCACTCTTGATACCTCATAAGCATGGAGATGTATAAACTATCAGCTCTCACCAAAATTAAGCATCGGTCTAAATGAAAAATAATACCTTGCTTAGCTCTCTCATTTTGAATTAATGGGCTACAAACTTATGTTTTTATTGAAGCACATCCATAGAAATGGATTAAAATTTTGCATATAAAACAAATTACATTTTTAAGTATAGCTTGTTACTTTTGAGATGTACTTTTATCATGTTTTCTAATAATGTCCATAAGATTATCCCCAGTTACAAGATCATTCTTATGTTCTTTACTCCTCAGCTGTTCTTTCCGCTTTTGGTCATGTAAATATGGAGAATTTAATAACTGAGCTGGGAGAATGGTGCCAGTTGGTTTAACTCGCTTCACCACATCCCAGAAAAGTCTCTTGCTGTTATTATTAATGAATGTAATTGCAGTTCCACTGTGACCTAGCCGACCTGCTCTTCCAACCTAAAAAAGGAAAAGCAATGGTACGTAAAATCAGTGACAAATGTTATAGGTAACTATACAGATAGACCTTGACTTATAGCCACAATTCTAATCAGAATTTCCATCGTAAGCCAGCGTGATCGTAAAGCAAGTCATCACGCAACTGGGCCTGAATATTACAATCATTTTTATCATAAAAGTTCAAGCAAATCACTGCATCATTAACTGAATCATTCAGTTGTTAAATGAATCACTTGACTGTTAATTAAAGCTGGCTTCCTCAAATGACTTTACTTGTTGGGAGCTAAGTGATGTTGCAAATCACAATCACATGACAAGACACTGCAATTGTCTTAAATGTGTGCCAGCTCCCAAACATCTGAACTGCAATCATGTGACAGTGGAGGCAGTGTGATAGTGGTAACTTCAAAGGCAGATCATAAGTCACTTTTCTGAAGCTATTGTTACTTCAAACCATCATTAAACAAACTGCCATAAGTCAAGGACTCCCTGTATAATATATATCCAATCACAAATGATTATTGAAGTTTCAGTCATGGACAAAGGGATAATACAATACAGTACAATACAATACAATATTTCTTTGGTCTATGACCAGCAAAATTTAAAAAACAAAAACAGAGTGTAGCAAATAGCTACAATAACATATCAGCAACTAACAAAATAATTCACATGAGTTTTCAAATTTTATCATCATGTAAGGTAGTTCAGGGTTTTTTGGTCAGGATATGTAGAATAATTGACACATCAGAAAACAATGTTGCTCAGTGCATTTTAATTAGCTTTAGTAAGGAAGTTATTTATATAAATGTACCCAAAAGTGCTTTTCAAAAAGCCACTGGACTTCCTTAGTTTTTTCTTGAAAACATTTCTTCTTCTTGGATGAGATGCAAAACATTTTCAAGAAACAAACTAAGTCCAGTTGCCTTTTGAAAAGCACCTTTGGGACCACTGACCTGGATGATTGAGAATCTCCATAGACATTGAAATGAATGTTAGTTCTCTTACCTGTTTCTTGAAAATGTGCTTGGAAAACTACAATTCACTGTTTATACCTATATACCTATACGTATATAGCATGATACAGAACATAGCTCTTTAGGCAATCTTTAAAATGTGTAACGTACTCAAGAGTGACCTTCTAATTTTAAAAGTCTTTCCTCCGGAGTCCAATTTGTATCGTCAAGCACTTTATAGGACTTTTGAGCAATGAGGCTTGCTTTTTGTTGAAAGATTCAATATTACACTATGTCTTTTAAATCAGAAAGTGTATTTACCTGGTGCACATATTCATCCATGCTAGATGGCATGTCAAAATTCACCACCAGCTTAATATTGACAAGATCAAGTCCACGCCCAAGGACTCCAGTGCTTACTACAACTTCATATTTCCCTTGCAATAATCCCTAGCACAAGGGAAACATAATCATTGTTTTCATCAATAGAAATATACCTTTCAAAATTACAAAGGCATCACCAAAATTCTGAATACACTTGAAAGGAAACAAAAACAATAGCTGAACAATAAGGAAAAACAAGGAACTATGTAATTTAATAAAGCTAAAAGTATTTTCCCTGTGAGACATTTCCTATGAACTTAAATTCTCAAACCTGATTCCCTTTAGCCAACATGTTAAACTTCAGATATATTTTATATTATGAAAAATAACTTTTATATAAAACAAAATTCACTAAGGGGTCAATCTCAAACACTCTACCTAGTAGCTATATATTATGACTAGAGGAACAGTTCTCAAATATTTTAGTCTTAAGATCCCTCTACATTCTTAAAAATGACTGAAGACCCAAAGAGCTTTGGTTTATATGGGTTGTAACTACTATATTGATATTTACTTAACAGAAATTTTGAGATATTTGACTTTGAGGACTCCTTACAATGTCTTAGGGAACTTCAGAGGTCCTCAAATTGTACTTTGGGAACCCCTAGCTTAGAGTTCTTTAACCATAGATTAGGCCATTTTCAAGACGTTTACAAACCCAGATGCTTACAAACCTGTAATATTGCAATTCTTTCTGACTGTGATTTCTCAGCATGCATCGATGTTGTCTGTAAACCTGTGATTTTATGAACAGCATTACTCAGAAGATCAGCACCCAACTTACATTCCACAAATACCAGTACTGGGGGCTTAAAGAGTTTCTTATCCTAAAAAAGAAGCGGGGGGGGGGGGAGAGAGAGAGGGAGATGACAGTGAGTATAAGGTAAAAACTGGAACATTAAATATGTACTGAAAAAAAGGAAATGGAATAGTGTGAGATTTAGCAGTAGTAAATAACTCTTTTCCAATATTAGTAACCTGAAGTAATAATGCTTCAAATACTTTTCAAATAGTAAAACGAATGTAAACATCAGTCATTATTTTCTATTACTATGGTTTTAAAAATGCTTTTAACAGCATGAGGATTTAGGTGAGTTGACCAAATCAAAAGAGCTGTTTAAATTCTCACAGCCCAAAGGTTATGTGTTGTGGTTTCTTATCAAGGAAACAAGTCACAATACGAATTATTTTAACTCTCTTGTGAAAACTATAGACAGTACAGCATGGCATGGTTTCTATTCAAACATAGCTAAAATACCTTGGATAGGGTCATAATTCTTTGAATATTAGTTGTTACTTAATTTAAATAGCTTCCACCATCAAAGGTTCAGTCACCTACACACATGTACATACACACATCATACATACACACATCATACATATACATATATATATACATGCATGCAGTAGTAACATGCAAGTCTACATAACCAATCAGGTACTATCAACATTTCAGCAGAGAAGTAGCTCGAGAGGAATAGATTTATGGTTTTAATGGCTACATTTCCAGGACCAGAACTGATTACAGCAAAGGTTCTAGCTCTTTTTTTCCTAAGTATCTATGGTTGATGAAAAGAAACAAAGACTTGTTTAGGATACTAACATTTAATATTTCAAAAAGCTTTTTCTTTTTGGAAGGCTCTTCTATCCACAAAATAATCTGGCGAATATTGGAACACGGCAGATTCTTTTCTCCGACTGTTATTTTCACTGGATTCTGCAGAAGTCGGCTTGCCAGCTGTTCGATGCTTAAAGGCATTGTGGCTGACACCAAGATGGTCTGATGATCATTGGGAATATTTTCCAAAATTTCTAACACCTGCTGCTGGAAGCCCATCTTCAGCATGGTATCAACCTATTTTAAACAAAGAAATTGATTAACTGGTGTTTGTTCATCTTCTTGTTGAAGATGAGTGAAAACATTATGTTACATTCATTAGCAACATCTATCTGGGTTTTCAGATCAACACTTCCCAAACTTAACTACTTCAGTATTGCAAGAAGTTCATCTCCCAGCAATAATCATGCTAGCTAATGGTTCTAAATGTTGATGCCCATAGAGAGAGAAAGTGCACTCTGGTCATAGTGGAAAATATATATTACAGTAATGCTTATTTGAGTAACAAGGTCAACCTGGCTAGGAAGTACATATTCCCAGTATCTCAAATTATGTCTCTTTTCTGCCCACTGCTTCTGTCAACAATAATTATGTTGAACAGTCCAGCATGATAGGATGTTGTTTGAAATTTGGTCTATTTCAATGACCACCAAAGTAGGTGAAAGTAACCCTTTTACGTACTCAGCTGCCTCTTTGCCAAGATCTTCAGTTGTAATTTATAACTGCTAGAACATGTCTTCAAAAGTTGACAGGTGAAACAGTCTTGAGATACTACGGAATTTCATGTCAAGGTAAGTTAACCCGAACATGCTAAAAATCTAATCATGCATAAACTACAGTATTAAAACTGTAATATTTTGCCCACCACGGTCTACAGTGCTTACTTACAATGCAGAAAAAGAGTCATTTAACCTCCCTCCTCAAAATAGCACAGTCATTACAGTAGTGACTATCCACACATTTTTTTTTGAAAAATAATACACACTTACCTCATCAACAACAGCAATTTTAATATTATGAAGTTGAATAGAGGATTGCTTTAGAATTTCTCGGAGCCTTCCAGGTGTTGCTATGATTACCTAAAATAAAGGCAAGAAGTACAAATAATAGAAAATAAATTCATTGTTATTACAAATTCCAACAAACTTATTAAATCAAATATCCAAGGTGAGAAAATGTTTAAATTTGAAAAACAGGATTTTTCACAGCACATACAACGTACAATTATTTAGGTTTGCTTGGACATGGATGTACTGGTTCTGGGGAAGTAGTTGAGACATAGACTGATGTGATTATCTGGGAAAGGTTTGATTCTATTAGTCATGAAAAAAAGGGCAGATTCCTTGGACCTCTTTGTCCATCAGTATTTGAAATCTATGCCCTTCTTTGGCTGGTATGTGGCTGCATCCAAAAGTGAATACTTGAAGAGAAAGAGTGATCCTGCCTGCATTGAAGGAAGTTGAAGAAAATGTTTGGGGACCAAATTGTGCTGGATAACTTCTGGCCTGTCTTAATTTTCATTTTAAGGGAAGGTTGTTAAGAAGGGTGTCATGCTGCAGTTAAAAGGGCCTAGCATTGATCACATTTGTTATTGACCTATGGTAAACTGAGGTGGAAGGTACATCAATCCTGGTTCTCCTTAATCTTTCAGAAGCCTTCAATACTATTGATCAGCATATCTTTATGGACAAGCTGAGGGGGCTGGAAATGGAGAAGAGATCTAATTAAAGACTCTTCCTTTATGGGGTAACTGGTGCAGTTTGCAGAGTAGAGGTATTATGTGTAGACCTATCAATGCACATATAGAACTACTTGTGTTGCTGCTTTCTGGACCACAGTTTCACACTGCAGTAATACAATCACTAGGAGATTAAAATGTGAGTAACTTTGAGGAAAACCTCCAGATATAGGAATGGGTACAATTAGTGTACAAGATGGAGCTGTGAAAGGCCCTTCAAACCACAGCTGTTACTTAACTCTTTGAGCAAGAACTGAGTCCTACAAGAAACTGCAATACTGTCAGCAATGTTAGAGGGCAAATATCACAAAATTCTCTATGCTAAAAGGCTTTGTCTTTGTAAAGATGGAAGCAATGGATCATGGACTACCTATTGCTTTACTGCAACTTTTATAGTATCACAGTACTGTATTTTGTTTTACGAAGTTTGGGTGTTTTACTCAAAGTTTTAATAAATTTGCTGAGTTAAACGAATGAAAAAGAAAAAAAAAGTGTTTTTTTTCCTTTATGGTCCAGTTTTGAAAATAATTACCTGCTATTCTGGAATTTGCCAATAAAATAAGAGACATTTCAATCAAGTTCTCTGACTTTTATGCCATTCTGAACATAAGCTGCATCAAATGCTCATTCAGACCTTAAGAATATAATGTAACATGATTTACCTTAACATATTGCTTCAGGCGATGAAGCTGAGGTGGTAAAGGCAATCCTCCAACCAGAAGAACGGTTCTCATATTTGGCAGACCAATCATAAGCTCTTTAGCTTGCTTCTCTATCTGTATAGCTAATTCTCTTGTTGGTGTCAGAATAAGAGCAGACAAAGTGTCAGTCTTAAAAGGCACAAAAAAACAAATAATAGATTACTGATTTTTCCTTTGATTAAAAATTTCAGAAAAATAAAATGTGAGAGGGTTAATTTATATCAAACCAAGTCAACACCATCACTACATCCATAGTTAATCTAGTGATGTTATGCCATGCATAACATATTAGAGCGGTATACACCAATATTCTGCCTTAAGTGCAGAAATGAGAGCAAGTGGAAGGAAAGGTGTAATTTGAACATGGGAAGGAAGATTTGCTCATGCTTTCACTACAATGATTACGCTTTTTTCTAAAAAAAATCCAGTCTTCAGGAGCATTAATAATTCAATTGCCCAGGTATAAATTTCTTCCACAAAACATGTTCAGCCAAGCATCACAAATTTAATCACACATTTTAAATGAGATGACAGGAAGACAAAACCTTTTTTTAAAAAAAAAAGTTTACATGTACAGTTTCTCTGGCAAACAACAAAGTTTGAGATCTTATGCAGAATTTCTCAAATGCTTTGGAATGCTCTGAACAATTCTTGTCAATAAACATGGATCCTCTCAATGAACAAAGGTTACCTCTTCTGAAGCTTTAATTATAACAGGAAGCAGGAAAGCTGCAGTTTTCCCCGAGCCTGTGTCAGCAGTTGCTACAATATCCCTGCCCTGTAACCCAACTGGAATCATCTGCATCTGGACAGGGGTTGGGACTTCATAGCCTGCTTTTTTTAAATTGCTGCTGAGAATTTCTGGGAAGCCACAATGTTCAAACTCAACAATGGGTCTTGCAACTCCTTGCCCTTCAACAGCTATGCCCAGCTGCTGTTTTAAATTTTCGATCTGTTCATCCTCAAGGCTTAACATGAATTCATTCTCTTCATACACATAAGCAGCATCAGGGAAGGTAGGCTGAGAGATGGCTTGTTCACTCTTAGTAGGCTTTAAGCTTTCCTTCTCCCCGTTGACTTGTAGAAGGTGCTTGGCTTTACATTCCAAACTACATACATCTTCATCAGTCTTGTCACAGATGTACTCCCCATACCGACCACAGACCACACATACAGGTTCTCCAGATTGTGGCCAGCGTTGAGTTTTACTGAAAGATTTTATGGGTTCTTCTGTATTACAAGAGTCCTCATTGTTTTCTGACTTTGATTCAGTAAGGGTCAGAGTTGAATCTAAAAATATCTGTGGCACACTGTGTCCTTCTACTGATTTCAATGAATCGGTCTCAACAGTTGATGCATTTATGATGTCAGACCCGGAATCTCCGAGTCCTGTAGGCTTTTCAGATGCAGATTTGGGTTTTTTTGCGACACAGTACTCCTCATCAACAGCATTCCTCTTGACTTTGAGAGATCTGGGAACAAACATTCTTGAAGAACCTATCATGAAAATATACAATAATTAGAACTGGCAATCTCCTGACAAATTAATATTTCTACATGATTCAGCAAGGGCAACAGGAAACTCAAAGAATAGATTATTCTCCATTTGTACAGGAGCAAGTTTATTTGAATTGTAATCATATAAGCTGTGGTTAGAGTCTATTAATTTTATCACATGGAAGAGTTACTTAAACCTGGAATTCATGGATCATTTTACAGCATTTAAATAACAGTTAGAAAAGTAGCATGGTGGTGAGTTAATCTTGCAAGTAAAATCCATTACATTCTAAGAGATGGTGTTTTTTTTAACCAAATCCACTCATAAATATTTTAATGGAAATGATGAGCATAGTTTTGGATTGGTTTTCTCTTTTTTTGTTTGTTTATTATGGAGCTATGAAGGGCTGCAAAGGCTCCAGTTTCAACATGGAGAAATAAAATATAACTCTGGGAATTTTGCTGCAATAGCTATTTAACTAGCAGAGGCTGACGTAATAGGAAAGAACATTGTGTCATTAAATACAAGGCTTCCTCCATTGCTTTCTGAACAATGCTCATAGTTCAGTATTCGTTTAAATGACTGGGGCAAACATTTATTTCTAACTTAATAATATAATCTCTGTCTCAGAGTCTAAAATTAACAAGTTGTTTCTTAAAGCAACTCAGTACTGTACCAAATCAGAAATATATTGTTCTTCAAATACAAAGCACCCATTGCTTGGAAACAATATAGTTATAACCCAAGGTAATTTTGATTGAAAATAAAATAATATTTATATCAGTGGCTAGTAAAACTGAGGCGCCTCTCATTTTTCCCTCAGCTCCAAGACTCACTCTGGTATTTCCTCCGCTCCCCATATTACATATATCAAAAAGTTGTCCTGAATTATACATTATCTTAATGTCACTTTATCCCCACTGAGCCTCTGAAGTAGGATTTACAAGTTGAGTGACTATATCAGCACATCCTCATGTTAACCCAAATGTTCTCTTTTGCTTCACTGGCTGTTTTTTTCTCTGAAATTAAAAAAAGACAATCCCAAATGTTCACACAGGGTGATCTTTTCCAGCCTTTATTATGTGATCTCTGGAACCGACACAGAATAAATGAACAATGATCTTTGTTAAAACTAGATATTGCTGATCCCATGTTTTCAGATGGAGAGAAGACAGGAACGGTTGTCTGCATCTTTAACTTTCTCCTTTATTAATGTTACTTGATAACAGTTGTTTTTAAACAGATTGTGTGTAGCAGTTAATATCCCCCTTATACTTTCCATAACAATGGTTCCACGAAAAATGAGGAAATAACTAGCATTAAAATCATAAAGGCCAAAACAACTTCTAAATAAGACCCACTATTTCATCAATTAATCAACTTTACATCTTTCACAGGTATTATAGGACATGAGTTTTGATTTACAGTATTTATAAAATAATACTGCTGAGGAAAAAGACAAAAGGCTGTCTTAATGCACTTTATAGATATGTGATATATGCCATTCTGAATTAAAACATTGTAGACCTTATTTTCATTCTAATTTTAATCCAATCTAAGGTTTATTTATCAGAGCCAGATTTATGGACCAACAGGGTTAAACCTTAATGTAAAATGAAATTAAATGTGTTGAAAAGGAATGTTTTAAACTGAGACAGACAGAGAGAGGGGGGGGAGATTCCAAAAATAATAAAAATCAGCGGAAGCCCTGGAACCATATTCTGTGCATTGCAGGTCAATGTATTAATCAAAAATGTAACGTGTAATTAGAGAGCCGCACACATATCAGGGTCAAAGTAACAAAATGGCAAAGCAGTCGTGCCATAATAGCAATAGCATTTAGACTTATATACCGCTTCACAATGTTTTTTCAGCCCTCTCTAAGTGGTTTACAGAGTCAGCACATTGCCCCCAACAATCTGAGTCCTCATTTTACCGACCTCGGAATCCTAAGCAACTAGGCTAAGAGATTTAGTTTTAATTTAAAAATAACTCTCAACTTTGACAGATCAAAAATCGTTGCCGACTTACTGCAAATCAGCCCATAGACCTGTCATCAAGGTATCTCAAGCGATTCTCCCATCGGATCCGATACTCTCCCTAGCACGTCTCCGCAGAGATATACAAAGCGACCCAAAAAGGCTAAGCGGCGGTCCAATGCAAAAGGCAGCATGAAAGCAAAGGGGACGGGGACGGGGGACATTTGCAACCGCAGCGACCGACGTACCCGATTTCCCGTGGAAAGCGACTCAGGCTTCCTTATTCATCGTACCGCAAAGTCCGTCCTCCAGGAGACCGAGATCTCTACGCTTCCCCCAACACTTAACTTGCCGTTCTAGCCGTCGCCAAGGGGCCTCGGATTCTCCGAGGTGGAAAAAGAGGCTGGTCTTTCGTAGCCTTCACTTCCGGTTCCTCTTGGAGACGCGGGCTGCGTCGTGAGCAACCGCCGGGGGCGTTGCAGACAACTTCTGCATAAAATACGAACGCATCGTTTTAAGCAGAAACGGTTTCCTCGGAAGTCCCTGATGCAAACAGAAGGCACGTTTTGTCCTCCGCAAAACCCTGCTAATTCCTTACTTTTCCGAGGCGGTTAGTGCTGCATGAAATGGAAAGACCGCTGGAGGGCAGCAGCAGATCAAAGTTTATTATCTGTTGCTGCTCCCTCTAGTGGCCGTTTGAGGTTTTGCAACCCAGGCGCAATATTCCTAACAAAGGGGAGGGGGAGGGGATAAAGCGGTTGTCGGCTGCGATCACCCCTTTCATAAGCGTTTCATTTTATTACTCATCACACACATCGATCCTCACAACAACGTGACATTTAGCTTTCTGTAGTCCCCTGGGGACGCTCAATGGCTCCTTTGTTCTCCCAAATACCAGAGTTAGATGGGACCTCTTCTATAGTCCTCGCCCCCTGCACGAGCAGGAGACTCTCGTCACTGATGCATGCAAGCCGGTTGATCTCCTAGGATAGGTTTGCGTGCAGTTTCATTTGACCCCCATATTCCATGCCCACTGTCACTGTTTATAAAGCCCTGCCTCTTTGATGGGGAAAACAGGAGTATTACTCACTAAATAAGGCAAGGCGACAGAGACGTATGTGGAAGACAGAGACTTCAAACAGTGGGAGAAGAAAGTAATACATTTCGAAGATTCACCACCACTCCCTTTCTCAAGCAGAAAGTACTGCAAAGTATATATTGCAATGGGTCTAAATGAGACAGGCTGACTAATTTGGTTTTAAAATCTATTGGTCTTTCCAGTCAATGGGCTCGTTTCAAAGTTTGCCTAAGTTGTGCCACTAAAATCAGTGAGATCTGTTAGATTCAGTCCCGTCGATTTCAAGGAGACAATTCTATTTCAAGGTCTATTCTAAACACAGTCAAGTCTGCCTCTGACCCCTGACTTTAGAAAGGAAACAGCCAACTATTAAGCTGCTCAAGTGCTTAATAGCGTTGAAGCCTTAGTGGAGCTTTTATAACAAGAGGCAATCCACATCCAAGGATCTATGGCTTCCGTGCAAAAAACGACAAGCAGGCAGCTTTAGTGATTGGTTTGATAGCTTCCTAGAGACATTTGTGTGGCCTGAGTGTAGGTCACAAAGGTGGAGGAGCAGGTGCCCTTTGATAGGAGGATAAGAGAGGCGGGTCATCTCCTTGGGCTTTATGACTTCATCCCTGCAGGCTAAAGTGTCAGTTATTGTCAGTTACCAGTTATCAGAGTGAAGATACCTTCCTGGAAGTCAGTTGCTCTTCAGTAGAGCTCCTGGAAGCTTCCCTCCTTTCATAGCCAATTCTCAGAGAGGTAAGTGGGGGTGAGTTTGAGTTAGGTTTAAGGAAAGGGTGAGGGTGAGGGGGTTAGGAGAAGGATGAGAGAGTGAATGTGGGAGGGACAGGCTGAGAGGGAGGTTGAGGGTCAGGATCAGGGGAAGGGGGACAGGAAGGATAATGGGGATGGGGAATGGGAGGAAGAAAAGGTAAATATAGGAAAGGAGCAGGGGAGGGGGAAAGGGAGATGGAGAAGGGGAGGGGACAAAAAGATGGAGTAGGATGCATAGGAGAGGGGAAGGGGACAGGACAGGGAGATAAGGGAGGAGAGGAAAGGAAAGGAAAGGATGAAGTGGAGTGGACCCAGTAGGAGAGGGAAGGGAAGAGGGACACAAGAAGTAGAGAAGGGAGAGTAGTCATAAATAGAGGGGGGGGGGTGTTAATGCCTTTATTACTTCAACCATGCAGGCTATTA
>JANHFL010000742.1:512325-554492 GCA_032468155.1 Oxyrhabdium leporinum
CTCCGCCCAAGCCGAAGCCCGTTCACCATGAGGAAGGGGGCTGTGGCGAGGCAGCGGAGCGCGCATGCGTCCGCGTGCCCGGCTGCTTTTTTATTTTTCCCATCCTCCTCCTCCTCCTCCTTCCCCCCCCCGCCTCCTTCCTCAGCCTAGTGCGGCTGTAGTGACGGTAGCACCGACAGCAGCAGAAACGGGTGGAAGGGAGAGCGAGCGCCGAAACGGCGGCCGGTTTTGGGAAGGCAGAGGCGAAAAGGGCAGAGGGAGGGCAGGAGCTGAGACGCGGAAGGAAACGGAGAGGACCCGGGAGCGAAGGAAAGAGCAAAGCGCGCCACACCCAGCTCCTGCTGTGGCGCGCCAGGCTGGTTGGGCAGTCCCGCCGATCTGGAGAGCTGCTGGCCATCTCCCAGCCGCCGCCGCCGCGTCCTTCCCTTCCAGCTACTGCAGGAAAAGCCCCGCCGCCACCTCCCTCCCTCCCACTCGGACTCCTTTTCCCGCCCCCACCGCCTTCGGTTGGAAGGGCAGAGAGAGAGAAGGGAATCTCTTTCGGGTCTCCTTTTTCAAGAGCGAGGACGGCGCGGCGAAGACGATCCGCCTGAGGGAATCTTCCAAAGTTGCCCTTATTTTGCGTTATTTCACAATTGGCGTTAGGGATCGAGACAAAGCGCCCGAGGAGAAAGGAGGAAAAAAGAGGGCACCCGAGCCTTTTCCCCACATTCCCATGCAGCGGGAAAAGAGAGGCGGAGAGGGAGATCGCTCCCGGTGAAGCGTAGCGCCCGCCTCGCTGCTTCTGCCACAGCAAAATTGAGGTCGAAACGTGATTCGGGGTTTTGACAGATGCCCGTTTTTTCCCACCGCGGCTCCTTCCGGCAGGAAAATCATGTAGATCCCTTCTAGGGGGAGGGGAGGGGGAAGAGGTTTCGTGGGCCCGGGTGGGGGAGGGAGAGGGAAGAAAAATGGGGGATGCTGCGGACGTCAAGGAGATGAAAAAGACGTTCATTGTCCCAGCCATCAAACCGTTTGATCACTACGATTTCGCCCGAGCAAAGATCGCCTGTAATCTAGCGTGGCTAGTGGCCAAAGCCTTTGGGACAGGTAGGTTGATGCTTCATCTAGTGCCTCCTTGTCTGCCATTCTGGATTCTTGCTCTGTTTCTTTTACTGGTCTATGTGTGAATCACTCATCCGTTGAAGACACGAATAATAATAATAATAACAAAAGGAATCAAGGAAAATAACTCAAAGATGCTATCAATATTATTGTACAATGTTCGGTTATATGTTTGTGTCACTGCTACAATTGTGATTTGGGCTATAGTGAATGATGTGGATTACCTTCCTGTGAATGATTTTTAAAAATCAGCCCTTCCATCAGCTTGTGTACAAAAGGTTACTTCCTTTAGATTGACCTCCTCCTTAAATAGACACTGTTTCTTCCATTTAAATAGGGGTGGGGAAATAAACTGAAAACAGAAATGTTGAATGGTGTTTTTGACATCTAGGGGTTATGACTAGTCATTCAGATTAGATGAAACACAGTTGTGTCCTTTCAAAACAATGCTCAGGGTTTTTCTCCTTGTCTAAGCCATTGGGAGAAGATTGAAAGAAGTATGAAAAGAGGGAGCGTCTTTTGATTGCAATGTAGGCTGTAAGGAGAAGAGTAGCCTTTTTCTCATCAAAAGCTTTCAGGGAATATTTATCAAAAAAAAAGAAGTGACAATAACAGAGGAGGCAATGGTAAATAATAGAGGCGTCTCCCAAAGCATTATAAGGTGACCATCTGTCATTGTTCAGTCTCTCTCCTCTGTTTTGTTATTGTCTACTATAGAATAATGGGAAAAGAGTATCTTTCTGCTTTCAACTCTTCAACTGTTGAATTTAATATATAATGTAACAAGATAACAGTTGTGATTTGCTCCTGACAAAAGGCTAGAAGGCACCTCTCTTAGAATATGTATCCTATGGAAAGTAGCTGATACAAATTATCAAGTTAAAGTACAAATGAGTAGCAGAGTTAACATTCAACTGTCAGTCTGTCATTATTAGCAGGGGTGGTGGTGTTATTATCTTGCAATACTTTGTGTTTCCCCTTCCTTGAATGCTTGTGCCTAAAAATGCTGATGTGCTGGAAATTTAGGACAATACCTAAATCTCAGAAATGGCATACTGTTATTATCTGCCACATAGGATTTTACTTTGCAGGTACAATCTTGAAACACATTTTAATTATGCATAGTGGTAATGTTGAAATCATTCTTGTCTGGTAAACAAGGGAAACCACTTTCCTAAATTTCAACTCCTAGTCACCAAAAGAGTACAAGCATTAAGTACACAGAAATCAGGTGATGTGCATGAATGTGTGAAGTGTAAGATACAAACCTCTGTGTTCATTGTGTCCCATTGAGGCACTATGCCTCATTAAAGTCAGTGAATAATTTCCAAGTAAACAGACAGACATGACCAACTTGGAGAGATGTGTAATTCTAAGATAAAGGGTTCGGTAAACATACAAGCAAGAGAGTTGACTGTTTTCTGTTTAGAAATTTTACTCTGTTGATCAAAATGCCACTATTCAGAATAGTATTTTATAGAGGCATTATTTAAACTGTCCATAGTTGTCCTGGTCTGGATTGATTTAATTAAGATTTCAAGGATAATTTAGGAAAGGGTGACAAGTAAGTGTATGCAGTGTAAAACACAGAAGTATATTATTTCTTTGCATGAAGCAACATTTAGAAAATGATACCAGACACAGAAGACCATTATAACATCTCCTCTCAAATCAGTTACTCTGCACAGAGAGAGTCATAGGTCTTGTAAACGTATGGGCTTACTATTCAGAAAAACAACAGACAATTTACCAAAGTGTAAATGTGGCTTTTGTGTTATGTTTTCATAGTACTCCAATTGTTTCATTCTGATTTCCGAAAAAAACCCCTGTTGTTTTGTGACATTATTTACTTTATACTTGAATTGGAACCGCCATTGATCAAGAAATGCTTGTGTTTTGATCGATCACTTTTTTTCCCTAGCCTATTCAGTTGGTTGGTAGCTTTGAAATTTGCAAGTATAATGGAGAATACATTCAGAAAATGGTTGCTATGAGAGAACTGTAACATTCTTGTTGCTAAACTGTCAATTGTCCCTTATCATACATTTGATGGAAGGCAAATCAAACAAGTTACTGCCTTGCTACCATTTCTAGGATGTTCCCTGCCATCTTCATCTTATTGCTGTCTTGCTTGTAGCCATCTTCCATTAGGGGATTGGCTGGTGAACAGAGGTTCTCGTGAACATGAAGGCAATGTTGGACGCTAGTGCTAGCCAGTATATCAGCTTGTTCAATTTAATGAAATGTAAAAGACTGCCTCCCACTATATCGCCCACGTAACACCATCAATGAGGCTGGCTGTCAATTTAGAGTAGGGCCTTCTTCATAGAAAGTTAGGGAACTTTCCTAGGGAAGTATTAGATGGCCCCCATAATGTCTTGTTTTACTTGACAATTGGCAACATGTTTCTTCTCCTGGGCATTTACCACAACTGCTCCTGGACTGGATTCCCTGACTGCTCTTTAAAATGAATCTTTGTTTTAATCCTTCTCTAGTGAATATTTTTTTTTTTAATTTTATGGGGGCTTGTTTTGCTTTTGATTCTTTGTATTAAAGATAGCTTTCTAAATTTGTATTCTGCTCTGGGTTCTTTTATGATGTCAGTGGTGGAGGTCTTTGTTGTCATATTAAGAACCATGGTCATCAAGTCACCCATCTTTTGCCTGTTTTGATAATTAACTCATCAGAAAATAACTGCAGATCATGTTTTAGCCATTACTGCTGACAGTTTTTGGAATGGTGCATTGGGCAAATCTAGGTACTCCAGTTTAGAACCATTGCTTTATGTCTTATTGTTGTTTATGAAGCCACCATAATTGCTATTTAAAAAACCAGCCCATAGCAGCTCATTAGGATGTATGAATGAATCACTCCTCTAATTTTCTTAGAAGAAAAAGCTCTTGGGGTTATTATATACGTTTATCTCTCTATGTCATTGCTCTGAAAATTATATTCCTTACAACAGGATTGTCAAACATAACATTCAGTGGGTTCTTTGCCTTTCATAGATTGCTACCAGTATTTTACTTGTTTTGCTATCTTATTAAAGGAAAAGGACTGAGAATCTTAGGATTCATTAATACATCATACCAAATTACGGTTTCTTGAACTATGGTTTGTTATATAGGCCTTAATTAAGTGAACTTATACAAACCACAGTGACTAGATTCGGAGAATTCAGCTAAGTAAAAAAACCAGCCTAATCACCTTATGGTATAATGCAAGGCATAAATGAATCTCATCAGTGACTAATATTGAGTGGTCCCCAACTTATGTAGCACCAGGGACCAGTTTCATGGAAGACAATTTTTCCTTGGATGGGGGAGTGGGCTGAGGGAGGGGGCGTGGACGACCTAGATCCCTTGCACATGCAATTTAGAGTTGGGTTCTCTGTGCAGCCTGGTTCCTAACAGGCCACAGACTGATATCTGTCCGTGGCCTAGAGACTGTGGACTCCTGTAATATTTTATACAAGGTCATCAACATACAAAATCCAATGCCCTATCATTTTAGGCCAGGGCTCTGCAACCTTAAACACTCAAAGAGCCATTTGGACCCGTTTCCACAGAAATAAAAAGCACCAGGAGCCACAAAACCTGGGTGGGTGTGGCCAACTCGATGTCACTCACTCCCACCCAGTCACATGGCCCTCCTAGCCACGCCTACCCAGCCACAAAACCATTCTGTCTCTCTATGTCTCTCTCTCCCAATCTCCCCCCTCTCTGTATCTCTCTGCACCTCTCCCTCTCTCTCCCCCTCTGTATCTCTCTCTCTATCTGTTTGTCTCTCCTTATCTCCCCCTCTCTCTGTATCTCCTCCTCTCTCCCACCCCTCTGTATCTCTCTCTCTCTGTGTCTGTATCTCTCTCTCTGCCCCTCTCCCTATCTTCCCCTCTCCCCCCTCTCTCTGTATCTCTCTCCCCCTCTCTCTGTATCTGTGTGTGTGTGTGTGTGTGCATCTGTGTGTCTCTCTCTCTCAGAAAGCTGCGGCTGGGCGAAGCCAGCAAGCTCTCCTATTTCTTCTTTTTTGGAAATCAAGGCTGGCTGAGGAATGATCGCCAGCCGCAGTGGAGGCTTCCCTTCGGGTGACCCTCCTTCTCCTCCTCCTCCTCCCTCTCCCTCTCCTTCTCCTCTCACGATTGGCTGCCTGGAGGGTGTGCACGCATGGGAAGACACTCCTCAAGCAAGCACTGAAGTGCAGCAAAGGTGCTCACAGGTGGGCAGCTGCCCGCTCAATTAGGGAGGGTCTCCCAGCCCCGCCACAGCTGGCCAGGGGGTCGCAAGAGTAGTAGAAGGGGGAAGAGGAGGAGGAGGAGGGTCACCCAAAGGGAAGCCTCTGCTGCAGCTGGCTATCATTCCTCAGCCAGCCCGGATTTCCAAAAAAGAAGAAATAAATGGAGTGGCGAAAAGCCCCAAGGAGAGCTTGCTGGCTTGACCTAGCCACAGCTTTCTGAGAGAGAGAGAGAGACAGACAGACAGACAGACAGACAGAGAGCACATGAGAAAGATACATACAGAGAGAGAGAGAGAGAGACATAGGGGGGGAAACCGGCTGACGGGTGAGCGTCTTTGGCTCTGGCTTTCTCCGAGCCTGACCCCCAGGATGGGTGTACGAGGTTTGGTGGGGCCAGCTGCCTTTTCCCGCTGTCCTGAGTCTCTTAAAGCTGCAGCTGGGCACTGTGGGCCCGTCCCCCTTTCTCTCGTCCCATCCTCCCGGATCCCATTCCCACCCCACCAGCCCTCATGTTAGCGAGGCTGGCATTGGTCGTGGCCGGGTTGGGCCAGTGTCTCAGGGCAGAGAGCAGGTTGCATGTCTTCCCAAGCGACTGAGGCACACCCAGCACCAACAAGGGCCGGAGGAAGCTCCAGCATGAGAGAGGCACCGGAGAATCAGTCCCAGCCACTTCTCCATCCCCTGCCCTCACCATTACCTTCTCAGGCCAGGTGAGGGAGGGGAGGGCAAGGGGCAGGGGCAGGACAGGGCCAGCCAGTGGTGGGACAGGGAGCCGCAGCAGAGGGCCCAAAGAGCCGCAGGCAGCTCCGGAGCCACTGGTTGCTGACACCCGATTTAGGCAATCCTAAGTAGTTTTGCTTAGAAATGACTCTGTTTCTGAACACAGATTGGAACACTTATTTAGGTTGAGGAACTGTACTGACCCTGTAAGATTTTCCTAATTCTTATAAGAATAATCAACAGGAAATATTGCCTGTTATTGGGCAATATGAAAATATACCATGCATACATAGATACATCCATCTCTCCCCCTCCAGCAGTTGTTATCAAAACTGCTGTTTTCCTGTTGCTGTTGGCAGCAAGGAGGCCAATTTATTGCCTTCCAACTAAGTGTTATCAGTTGAATGATGGAGGAAACTGGATAAGCTCTTGGACTTATGGAGGATATCTTTGTGCAACATGATTTAACTGAACCATGGTTTACTAAATCCAATTGCCTGGGTTCGGCAACACAGACAAATCCAAGCCGTTGGGTTTAGTAAACCATGCATTTAGAACTGGTGACAAGGAGGTGGTTTATGCTGCCCGTTTTCATAATTTATATAGTCCTAAGTAGTATTAGCAGCTTTTGAATGTCTCCTTAGGCCTTATTCTTGGAATCTTTATTGAAGTGCAAATCATTGATTTGTATTGTTCGAAATGTTCATGCTTTAAGCATATTCCTAACGTCTGAGATAGGCCTTGTAAGATTCTGATGGGCTTCAGTGTATTGAATCTCTAGAAAAACTTTGAACAAGCAAACAAAGTTTTGTTCCTGACCCTTACAATGTTACTTCATTGTAACATTCCAAAAACCTACCGCCCCTTGGATGAGATGCCACAAAAAGACTACCTCTAACAGTGTATTTTAAAGTATTTCATGGAGAGATACAGAGATAGGGAGATAGAGATAGGATTATCTATAATCACAAAATGCTTATTGCAATCCTGAAGTTAGATCAGTATTATTTTTGTGGGGCAAATATGGGATAGGCTTTGCATTATTATTTTGTCTATGCTTATTCCATTATGTCAAAAAGTGCCTTGAAGGCAAAGAGCGATACTTATAAAATTAAAAACAAAGTATCCTTCAGTCTGAACTTATGACTTCTTAAACTGCAAATAAGTTTACAGTAATTGGTGCTCTAATTACAACATAAGTTGACAGTGTAATGTAGTTTGTTTGATTTTAGTTCATGATAGTGAGTGGATTCATCTTTTATGGTTTGGAAATTGTGTTTGATTAGTTTCACACGTGTGGATCAAAATAATTGCAATTGAATCAGCAAACTATAGTTAACAAAATTAAAATATAGCATGATTTGTGTGTTCAGCCACTGAAATATTATATAATACTTAATTAACTTTTGTTATAAATTACTTATTTGGAAATGTCACCAAGGAACTTTCAGTAATCTTTTGGATCCTATGCGGCAATCAATATGCATTGTTCAAATATAATCCAGCAGAGTGAATTGACTTAATGACTCCATTTAGTTTCTTTTAGCAGACCTTTATGATTCTGGAATGTACAGTAGTGGAGTGACATTGTCATTTTTTAAAGGTAAGACTTAGATTCAAGTTGCATTGTTTTAATAATGACAGGTCTAGAATACCTTGTGACAAACAAATTTTCAGAAATTCGACTCTAGGAATACAGTTTTGACTAGGCACTTCAGACTGACTGGGAATTGCTTTAAATTTTGATCAAGTAGCTTCAGTTTGTTTGTTTGTTTGTTGTAGCATGTTAAACCATTACACCTAAAAAATTAGCTGAGTGGCTTTATCTTATAGCATCTTAAAGCTATAATGTCATATAACCTTCTTTTATTGAATTTAATGGGAGCCTCTTTCTGAATAGACACATATAAGATCGCATTTTAGCAGCCGCAAATTGTAGAATCTACTTTAAGGTAGGCATCATCACAACATGCTAATTGAGTAGCAGTGGCATTTAGTTTTAATGAATCCTGGGCATTCATTGCATTCATTTGCATGTCATATTGAAGTCAGATGTGACCTTAGCATATTTCAGGATGGTATTATGGGTAGTCCTTGACTTACAACCACAGTTGTGCCCAACATTCCCCATTGCTAAACAAGACAGTTGTTATGTGAGTTTTGCTCCATTTTATGGCTTACTTGCCACAGTTGTTAAGTAAATTACTGCAGTCGTTAAGTGAATCATGCAGTCACTAAGTAAATCAGGCTTCCCCATTGACTTTGCTTGTCAGAAGGCAGCTGACAAGGTTACAAATGGTGATCACATGACCCCGAGACAGTGCAGCTGTTATAAATACATGCCGGTAGCCAAGTGCCTAATTTTGATCACATGACCACGGGAATGCTGCAGTGGTCATAAGTGAAAGTCAGTGCTAAGTCATTTTTTTCAGTGCCATTGTAACTTCAAATGTATACAGAGAGCAGAAGCCGGCATTGGACCTGGCCAGATGTGAGGCATTGCAACATGATGCCAGGCGAGCAGAGGAGCCCAGAAAAGCCAGCAACCCAAGAGATGCTGGTGTAAAGATAGTTCACTCCCCATGGTGCACCAAGGCTAAACGTGTAAGCACCAAACAGAATGCACTAGCAATCTAGGCTGTCAGGACTGCGTGGTGTGTCTAGCATGTGTAGATTTCCCTGACATTGCATGCCATACGCCAAATAAATAAAATAATGTGAATGGTCACAAAAAAATACGGTTGTAAATCAAGGATTGCCTGTGCCATTTCAAAGTACCTGTCTTTGTTTTAAAGCGTAATTAGAAGCATAAGCATCATTTTAACCTACACAGAAATATCCATAATAACAAGCTGTGAGGTATCAGAATGACATGTATATAATGACATAATCATTCAGATGTGATTTATGTCGCAATGTTTGTTACAAGTGTGTACGCTGCAGAATTTGCATGATGAAATTATCGTACAATTGCCATCCTTCGCTCCCTCGTTGATGCCTGTGTGACTGTATGTGCCTGCATCTGGGTGAAACAAATGCTAAATCCATTGCTAATATAAATACTTCAGCAACCCCATAAATAATAAATAGAAATTGTTTTCATTTGTCAGAGATTTCTCACTTTACAGCATGACCTATTCAACCTATCCCACTGATCGGTTAATGCTTTCTACGAAGCATTAAGTTTGAAATTAATTCTCATTGCACCTGAAATAACAAGGGGCTTCCTCCTACAATCTAATTGCTTATGTGATAGCTTGAAATCTCGTAGCATGAAAGAACAAAGGATTTTGGACAATGCTCATGAAAATAAGTCTAGAACTAAAAGTTAAATCTTAATAGAATGGTTCGCATTCTTTTCAAAGAACTCAGGACAATTACAAAGCTGGGTTCACAAATCCATGATGTGATTTGCTTGCCTTTGACCAAACATGCAGTTTGAATTGAGCTACTGTTGTTTGTAAATAATGTTTTAGAGCTCAGCTAGTTTGCAAACCTTGCCAGCTGTGGGTATATATACAATAAATATTTTATTAAGCTCGCTCTAGATTAAAGCAATGTGTGAATGTGACCATTATAAACACAAGGCAGCATTTCTTCTACAGACAGACATGTCTTACGTAATTGGTTGCACCCTGGCATGGCTTTTTGTATTTCTAGACCACAACCCTAACTAGTTTCAGAAGATTTATTAACTTTATTGTCAAATCTGTTATGTGTTCTATGAAGGATCCATTTGACGCAAGGTCTTAAGGGCTGAACTAGACAGGATTACCTGGTTCACATATTTTACTGAGTCATTGCTTAACTGTAGAAATGTAACAACTGAAATCCATGCATCTGAAAATCGCTTGTGTTGGCACGATAAGGCAAATCATATATTGTAAATCATATTGTGACTTAGAACAGTTTTTCTCAACTTGATGCCTTTCAGAAAACCACCGACTGCAATGTAATCTGTGTTGGAACTACAACTCTCAAGAATTCTGTAGCATACCCAGTGGAGAAATTCTCAGAGTTGGTTTCCTAACATATTGTGAAGGGCATCAGGTTTGGAAAACTGTAGACCTCTGATGATATCAGGAATAGAAACTTCCGTAGATTACAAGAGGTAAAAGTTGAGTATTCCATGATTTGCAAGGGGATAAGAAGGAGGCTTAAATTCATTCCCCTGTGCAGCATTTCTGAATGTTCTTTTCCCAGAAAAGATACCTACTCCACAGAGGATGTCCTGCTGTTAGGTCTAGTATGATTCCTAAAGACTGCAAAAATCAATATGATGGAGTAGTTTTAAGTGTCAATTAGTAAGTTTTTTTTCTCTCCAAAGGAGTCGTTCTGCTTCTCACTTCAAATAACTTATTTAAAACCAATTACATAATAACATACCTGAGTTGTCTAAAACTTTTCAGCTAATTGATTGAGCAAAGTTTTAAAATGAACGATTGCTGTTTAAACTAAGGGAGTCTTCTAGTAGCATTTTATTATGCAGGAATCTATGTACCCACTGTTGATTTAAATAAATTTATTCATGTACATATTCATGTATAACAGCAGTCGGGAACTTGCCATCAGTCCAGCCAATTTAGAAAACGATTAGAATGTTGGACAGACAGATCTAATTTACACAATAAAGTAGTTAATTTGCCACTTATTCAGTTTTTCAGGCTTATTCAGTTAACTTTGGAACATTTAAAATCATTCTTCATAATGACAAAAGGTATATCTGTTTTCTTCCTTTCTTGAGATGCTTCTTTTCTCTTGCTCTGGTTGCCTCTCTAGATGAGGGTTGTTCCGAGATGAAGATATTCCTGTGTCTATCCATCCTTTCCATCTGAACAATCTTCCACATTGGTTTTGTCCTTGACTAACTGCTTGAGGTCAGCAGTTTGCTGAATAAGGAGGACTACATTGAATTTCAGTCCAAGTGAGACACGGTTATTTCATGGCAGTTAGCTCTGCTCCTGAACAAGGAATCATGGGTGACTGTGGGGGAAAGGGACAACAATTTATGACACTGCATCGTGACATCATAACATGACTTGTGCGGTTGCATCAGGCATCCTGTCATTGCACAATTGCAACATTTGCATGATATACAGATGGTCCTTAACTTAACAATAGTTCACTTAGTGACCGTTCAAAATTACAAAGGCACTGAAAAAGGTGAGTTATGACCGTTGTTCACACTTATGACCATTGCAACTTTCCCGTGATCATGTGATCAAAATTCAGATGCTTGACAACTGACTCATATTTATGATGGTTGCAGTGTCCCAGGGTCATGTGATCACCTTTGGCGACTTTCTGACAAGCAAAGTCAGTGGTGAAGCCAGATTCACCTGTGTTATTAATTTAAGAGCTGCAGTGAATCACTTAACAAGTGTGGTAAGAAAAGTAGTAAAATGGGACAAAATTCATTTAACAAATGTGTCCCTTAGCAACAGAAATTTTGGGCTCAATTGTGGCCCTACATTGAGGATTACCTATAATGGTGTGCATCATTCTAACATAACTGTGACATATTACAGATGTCTGTGCAAAGTATAGGGATACATGCTCTAAATGGGATTCTCTAAATAGTTAGTGTGCTCTTTTGACTATCCTGGATCTTAAAATTTCTCCAGAGTTTACTAGTGGAACCCATAATTTAAAAAAAAAACTGTTCAGAGTGATACATTATATATAATCTGCTTCTCCATATAAAGTAGACTAAATAAAGTGCAATCAAAAGCTGGACATAAAGAAGCAATAATTAACTTTTAATTACTAGGCACCCAGAGGCAATGTGGTGTACTGGATAAGGTATTGGCTGGCAATGGGAGAGGCAGTTTCTGTTCTCCTTCAGCTACAGAAGCTCACCAGGTGAAGCTAGGCCAATCACGTGTAGCCTAAATACCTGTCAGGATTATTGAAATGGAGACGACTCGGGAGAAGGAAACATGTGTGTCATCTCGAGTCCTGGAATGAAAACAACATATAAAGGCATGTAAATCTTACAAATAAAATAAAAGTATAATGAAGCAGGAGCATTTGATCTATTCTGGATGATCAAACTCATGCTCCAATTTCCTATGGAATTTCTATATTGGTCCAGTATAGAAGTATTCTAATATGATAAGGTTACTTGCCCTTGAAATAAGTTTGAATATTCGTATTTGGTTTCAATTTGGCAGCTGCATTCATATTTGGAATTATCCATAGAGATATTCAGATTTTTTTATAATGCAGCAGACATACTAATTACTCATTTTATTTCTGGTTGAATATGATATGTTTATATCCTAAGTACAATATATAACTTGGGTCTTAGATGCTTAAGGGAAGACCTTGTTTGCTCTCTGTGTTACTAAATCACAAGATATAATACAGCAGCAGCATGTTATACTGCCAAATGCTACAAGTAAATCTTTTTGACTTTAAAAAGGACTGAGAGTACAAAATGTGCTGAAAATTAATGGTACTTCAAACTTCACTTACCTACTGAAAGTGTGTGTTTATATTTATTAGGTTTTTCCCCCATATTTTTTTTTCAGGATCTCAAGGTAATGTATGTAGTATTCCCTCCTCCATTTCACCCCCCCCACCACAATAAACATTCTGTGAAGCACATGGGATTACATCGTGGGGTGGGGAAACAATGGCCCTTTTATGACTTGTGGACTTCAATTCCATGGCTCAGGAATTCTGGGAGTTGAAGTCCGTAAGTCATAAAGGGGCTACGTCGTTCCCCACCTCTGGATTACATAGTGAGTTTCCATTGCAGAGGTTGGACTTCAAACTAGATCTCCTAGGCCAGGGTTGTCAAACTCGCATTGTCACAGCATCGTCACGTGATGTATTGCAACTTTTTTCCCCTTTGCTAAACCAGATGTGAGCATGGCCAGCACATGGCGCATCCAGCCCTTGGGCCGTGCGTTTGACAGCCCTGTCCTAGGCCCTAATTTGGACCTAAACCCAGTGTTTCTCAACCATGACAACTTTAAGATGTGCAGACTTCCAACTGCTGCCTGGGGAATTCTGGGATTTGGAACCCACAAATATTAAAGTTGCTACGGTTGAGAAACACTATCTTATCCATTACAATACTCTAGAACAAGTGTTGGATACCCTGTAGATAAATTGTAGATAGTGCTTCCTTATTTCTGTCTATCTTTATATTTGGATCCATTCTTATGTAGTACATTGTACATTGAAAACAAAAAAAAGACTGTCAACTGTAGATTTCTCTAAATTACGTTTTTGAAATTTCCCACCAGTTCCCAGTTTTAAACCGCAGTGTGGTATGTTGCTTTTAGAAATGGATGAATTGGGGTGGGTGGGGCAGGTGGTATATAATTAGAATGTAAATTGAGATGAAAGAAAAAAATACCTTTCAATTAATTTTATTTGTCTTTGCGAGCAATTTGGTATGGCTGTTCAAAGACCTTTGTTTACTTTTGTACTTGGGAACATTTTGTACTATATTGAGCAGGCATATAAGGGAACTGTAGCAGCCCAGCACTGTCATTACAGGAAAGGAGCTTAACTGAAGGTTACAAGGCTGAGGAAGGAAGAGACTGGAGTTGTTCCATCGCATCTGGATAGCGAAAATGCAGAGCTCCACTCATAAAAAGAAAATAGCAAAGCTGCCCATCAGGGTATTACAGTAATTTTTGCAATGCAAACCTTGATTTTTCTTTATGCCAAAGCTCCGTTGGGATAGTAGGAGGTTTGGGCTGTCCTTCTATAGTCAAGACATAGGCTTTCTGTGGTCAAAGCCTTCTGAAAATGGAACGCAAATCACTTCCTGATGGTATCATGTTTGGAATCAGCTGGGCTGATAATCATAACCAGCATTATATTTATGGTGATCTAGATTGCCCAAACTGCTAGTTTAAACTGCTTATCAACTTTATATTCTGATTTCAAAGCCCTCTGGAATAGAGGTGAAATTGTCACAGAGCATTCATTTACCAAATTTAGTATGGACTTCCTACTGAACTGTGAACTTGAAGTGAGAGCTTCTTCACAAATCCCTTCATGCTGTAAATAAATTTACTGTAAAAATGCCATTTTAATACCATGTTCTTATGAAAATGGAAAGAAAAATACCCAAGTATCCAATATTCACAATGAATATGAATCAAAGATCCAGATTTCAGTAAGCTATTTGTTACTCGTTATTTTAAATACTGGATTGTTTCTTCCTTTATGCCAACCCATTAACCTAAAATCAATGGCAACTGCAGGGACTTTTTTTAAAAAAAAAAAGTCAATATGGCAATTATGGCAAAGTGATCAAAGCCCTGCCTCTTTGTACATTTATGCAATGTTGACAAATGGCACTGATGATGTTACCTACTTGAGTAATGAAATGTTTGCAAGAAAACAGCCAAACTCAGAGAGCACCAAGGACTCCACATTGGCATATGTACAAAAAGGGGGCAATTTGCTGTGGCACTCTGGGATGACACAGTTCACAATTTGGGAGCTATCACTTAAAAGAGAATAACAAATGTATTCAAGAAAAAATAGTAAGCACACTGGAGGTGAGATTTGGATTACTTACTGCTTATTTTATACTGAAGATAAATCAAGTGATTTGTGTTCTTTTCCCAAATTCATTCATATATGTGTCCCGTTTTTCAATTACACATTTCACTGTTGCTATGGGGATTAGCAATTTACTCAAAGTTAGGGGATAACAGCAGTCAAGGAATGTAAAGCAAACAGTCTGTGCAGAAGAAAGCTTGCCTGGGTAGTTTCATTTTCAGTAGGAATGCACAGAAAAAAAGTCAAATCCAGTCAGAATATCAAATAGCCAAGTCAGATTGTTTCATGAACAGGGTTCACAGGAATGACACGCCAAAGCAGGAAATCAGTTTTTTCCAGCACAGGATCATGGGTCAGAGCTGCCTCTTAAATCATGCTGTAGCCAACTGTCTTTAATCAAGAGGTTTATTCCCTTGCTTGGCAAGGAGTCTCATAGAATGTTTTTTTTTCTTTCCTCCTTACTTGCTGGGTGCAGGGCTGGGAGGCCTAATGTCATCATCTTAATGCTGGTACGTTTGATGAGTCTCAGATGATTCTTGGCTTTGTGTCTCCTGAGGCTGACATTCCATGGATTTTACTGGAGCAGCTTCTTCAAAATCAGATTCAGACACTGACTCCAATGCCAAGAAAGTATGTTAGGCATTAATGAAGCAAAACCAACAAATAGGAATAGGAATAGGAATAGGAATAGGAATAGAATAGAATAGAATAGAATAGAATAGAATAGAATAGAATAGTTGGAAGGGACCTTGGAGGTGTTCTAGTCCAACCCCTTGCTCAAGCAGGAAACCCTATACCATTTCAGACAAATGGTTGTCTTAAAAACTTCCAGAGTTGGAGAATTCACAACTTCTGGAGGCAAGTTGTTCCACAGATTAATCTGTCAGGAAATTTCTTCTTAGTTCTAGATTGCATCTCTCCTTGATTAGTTTCCATCCATTGCTTCTTGTCCTGCCTTAAGGTGCTTTGGAGAATAGTTTGACTCCCTCTTCTTTGTGGCAACCCGTGAGATATCAGAAAAGTGCTATCATGTCTCCCCTAGTCCTTCTTTTCATTAAACTAGACCGGGGTGTCAAACTCGTGGCCGCGGGCTGGATGCATCTCGTGCTGGCCCCGGCCCCACCCGATTTAGCAAAGGGGGAAAAAGTCCCAATACGTCACGTGATGATGTCTTGACGATGCAAGTTTGACACCCCTGAACTAGACATACCCAATTCCAGCAACCGTTCTTTATATGTTTTAGCCTTCAGTCCCCTAATCATGCTTGTTGCTCTTCTCTGCACTCTTTCTAGAGTCTCAACATCTGTTTTGCATCGTGGTGACCAAAACTGCATGCAGTTTTCCAAGTGTGGCCTTACCAAGGCATTATAAAATGGTATTAACACTTCACATGATCTTGATTCTATACCTCTGTTAATACAGCTAGAACTGTGTTGGCTTTTTTGACAGCTGTAGCACACTGCTGGCTCATATTAAAGTGATTTGTTCTGACCTAGGCTTCCCAAGATCATGAAGCAGATTCCTCGTCCCAATAAAAACCCTTTTATTTAGGTTAAAGGGAATTCCTCTCCAGCAAAGTCCCGGCAAACAGTCTTTCGTGAGATTTCACAACTACAGAGTCCTTTATCAGGCTTGGAGAGTTGCCAGGCCGACCCCTCTCCTTTCACTCCTCTTTTATTCCCTATGGGAGGGGCCATTCACCGTCCACCTGAGCCTTTACTCCCGAGTCGACCCTTGTTCCTTAACTGTTCACTTCTCCTGGCAACTATGTGCATGCGCATACTGGGAACAGGCTACAGCTGTTCTCCTGCCGCACTGATCTCTGACACTGAAGGCAGCTGATAACTGTCAGATGGCCCTGACCCCAACTCTGCCTCCGACGCAGAGCACTCGTCAGAGCCTTCCCCAGACTCCAGGACTGGCCAATGTTCCTCCCCAACCTCCTCACTGTCCCAACCTGCCTCCAGCTCCGCTGGCCGCTGGTGAGCCACAACATGATTGTCCACTAGGACTCCAAGATCTCTCTCACAGTTACTACTATTGAGCGAGGTACCACCTATACTGTACCTGTGCATTTGATTTTTCTTGCCTAAATGTAGAACCTTACTTTTTTCACGATTGAATTTCATTTTGTTAGTTAGCGGCCAATGTTCAAGTCTGTCAATATGAGGGACAAATCATGCTAACTCACAACATCTTTACATTAAATCTGTGTTACTAAGCTATAGGGTAAACAGAACATCATGTACATTCAGGCAAGTGCACTTTATTTGGTTTACTTGCATCGTTGCTTCTTTTTCTAAGTGAGACAATACACATCCTTTCGTGTGTGATTCAATGCAAAGTTCACATCTTTGCCTTGAAAGGCTTATGCTTATATTAATTGCAGTGTGTTTGTGTGTATTTTAAGTAGTTTACTGTAGTTTTAGGGAGGAGGAGTGTAGCTTTAGTTGTATGATTATTTTGAAATTGTTAGCACTGTATTCCTTTTGTTTGTGGAACACACTTTAAAGGACTTGGTTTTAAAAGTGGCATGGGTGTTTTTAAGTAAAAAATTATTACCTTCGGATGACCTTTGCTAGCTGCAACAAAAATTTATGCAAGATATTTTTATATAGACATGCCAGAGGATAGAACATGCACACTCAGAGCTTACTGAGTCCTTGGTAAGTGTTACACTCATATCACAGAATCCTCACAGAATGAACATCTGGGACATTCTGGGAACCATAATCATGGCGCTAGATATCAAAATCTACTTCAACTAAATAATTTAGGGAGATTCCCCTCAAACATATGATTATTCTTATGCTACTTATAAGTTAAGTATGGTGGTGGCCGTATTTTGTTGGAAGGGAGGAATGAAGGGCAAACCTGAAAAAAGGGGCAAATTGAAAAGAGGTTCAGGACAAAAAAAATCATATTTGCATTTATAATTTTGCTTTACAAAAGAAATAAAAAGAAAAGAAAAATTTAAAAAACTTTATAAGATTGCATATTCTAATAAAAATATCTAAAATCAAATAGTATTTATAAGTTTGATTTATCAACATAATTCAATTTCCATATTTTTCACCTGAATGTGAAAGATTGTGCATTCAGTGATATATTTGTGCAATAAAAGTTAAATGTCTTCATCCTTCAAAGTGTTAGATTGGAGAAAGCTAGTGTATTTGCTATTCTTATGTTTTTACTTGTTCCAAGTATCCATCAAAAAGAATTGTAAAAAGTCTTTCACTAAAAATAATCTTTATTGATAATAATTGGCAGAGTTCAGAAGGTGCTTATAGGATTAATGTTTGTTCTAGGGCAAAAAAAATTAAAAATATTTAGCTTCTAACAATGGAAGAATTTCTTTTAACTCTGTTTCTAAAAGTTTCATAATATTCAATATACATTGTGGAACACTTTTGTTAATATTGTTCTATAATGTTGTTGGTATTCATATAAGTCAAGTATAAATGACTTGAAAGATTCGTGATCAGATAAACTTTTTGCAACATGGTACAGCTTTTGGGTGAGAAAAGTATTTTAATCATTTGGCCTGATAATGTTTTTCAGTTATCGCAACCAGTCAGATGTATTTGGAAAGGCAGATAGTGCTGGCAGAGTTTAAAGAAACCCTTCTCCAACTTCAGTCTTCAAAGCATCTTCTTAAACCTGTTAATTTATGTAGTCGTTCTGTCACGTATAGTTTGTATTTCTTCATAGTTCTAGGCTGAAGAGTTGAATTGGCAAGTCATAAATTTAACAAGTAGGCCTTGTTTCCACAGCTGTCCTTACTGAAGTAGTACACTGTTCCTCTGAATCCTCATCTCAATTTTTTTTAAAAAAAGCTAAACCTGTAAATAACGTTTTATTTAATATTTTCACCAGAATCTTCTAGAATTGCTCTAAATATCAAAAAAAATCTTTCAATTCCAATACAGCCAGATTATCTAGCTCTCTTTTGAACTCTCTCTAACTTCTGTCTTACTTTTGAGAATTTCTACTTTGTTATTAATTTGTTTTACTTTTCCAGACACTTGTTTTACAGAGCTTTCCAATTTTTAACTTCTTTTTTATCTACTCTTTCATTTTTAAAGATCTTTCATTGATTCTTTATTCAAAAGCTGTAAATTTAGTTTTCATAAATATTGATAAGTGATGTAGTCAATTTCATATCAAAAAATTCAACTAACTATCCAGTTTTAAAAAATATTTTTTAAAGTTTACTAATACAAATATTAAAAACTAATACAAAGTACAAAAAGGCAAGAGAAATAGTGCAGAGAAAAAGAAAAAAAGATATAATAAAATAAAAAGATATATAAAAACATGACTTCCCCCTCCCTCCAGACAAGTATAGACAATTAACTTATCGCTTTCTCCAATATTTCAATAAAAGATCTTTTCTTCCTATATCTCATCTCTTTATCAATAGATATATTTCTTACATCCATTCCTGGTTAAGCTTTTTGTCAAATGTTTTTAAACCTTTTGTTTCCCTTTGTAATCCAGAAAGAATGTTGTCACCAAGTGAAATTTTCTTGTCCTGCTGCTCATAAAATTTCTGTTTAGCTGTAATATAGGCTACATTATGGCTGTGAGCATGATTTAAATTCCCCACTCCCAGTCACTTAACTCACAAGCCAACAAAAAAATCTTAGTTCCTACTGTTTTTTCACAAGGAGCATCTGTCTAGAGTACAAGTGGATGATCTCACAAATTCTCCTTTATCCCACTCACCAAAATTCACCATCCGGCAGCCAATTTTCTCCGTAATGCCATCCCCACTTGTTCAGAGATATCTTGGTTCACCATGAATCCTCTCCAGAAAAACTGAAGCTATCTTTTCCCATTATCATCCAACCATCCAAATTACCAAATTATTACCTTCTAAGAAACAAGATAAGAGATTAAATCTTGGCAAATTTTGCATATAATTTGAATGTTTGCTAAAGGGGAATTTAGACATTGATGTTGATATTACAGCAGTTATGAAATCATTTTAATGCATTGTGGCTATTTAGAACATGGACTTGTTCTGAGAATTAGTCATTTTTAACTGAAGGCATGTGTGTTTTTTTTGCAGAAAATATACCAGATGAGCTTCGCGAGCCATTTTACACAGACCAGTATGACCAGGAACATATTAAACCTCCCGTGGTTAACTTGCTGCTGTCTGCAGAACTTTACTGTCGTGCAGGAAGTCTCATCTTGAAGAGCGATGCTGCCAAGCCTCTCCTGGGTCATGATGCTGTTATCCAAGCTTTGGCACAAAAAGGCCTCTATGTTACGGACCAGGAGAAACTAGTAACAGAGAGAGACTTGCACAAGAAACCCATTCAGATGGTGAGTGTTAGTATTTCTGCGTTAGTTCTTGCTTGTTCCTATAGGTTTTTTTTCTCCCAGTTTCCAATAAATTGGCAAGTAAAATATCATAAACTGAAGACACAAAATAGCTACGGAGCTGAAGAGATGAATTATGTAGTTTTTTCTTATTGCCCCTAATAGCCTGAATCATTCCAGTTTAAAAAAATATTGGTAATTGAAAAGATGGGTGTTTTGCATATTTATTTAAGATTTTTGTCTCGCTTATACATATTTGAATTCAAATTTAGTAAGAATAGTCAGTGCAATAAAATCAGTGGGACAACTTAGGCATGATTGGATGACTTAAATGAATCTATTCTAAGTCTGGATTTGATTTCCCATGCTTTCCTGTTTGGATTAAAAGAGTGTAACTTATCTGTCCATATAGTCTGTTCATTTATACTTTGATTAAAACATGTTGAAATGGCCTTAATACTTTATTTAAATTTTGGATTGTAAGTTGTTGATATCAAATAACTATTTTAAAGAGGTTATGAGCCGTGGTGGCACAGTGGTTAGAACACAATATTGCAGACTAATTCTGCCGACTGCCAGCAGTTCGATTCTGACCAGCTTAAGGTTGACTTAGCCTTCTTCCGAAGTTGGTAAAATGAGGACCCAGATTGTTGGTGGCAATATGCTGACTCTGTAAGCCGCTTAGAGAGGGCTGCAAACCACTATGAAGTGGTATATAAGTCTAAGTGCTATTACTATTGCTATTCAGTTTGAATATTACAGTTGTAAGTAACTGCGTGCAAATGTAGAAATACAAACATAGTGGAAATATTTCAGTGACTTTTTCTGATGCTGCCACTCAGGTATTTGGCAAGTACTTGCCTTAAAATCACCATCTGTTTAGCTGAACGAACAGTGTAGGATTAGAGTCAATATTATAACAGATACCTAGTATTTTACTCTGCGTCTTGGATGAAGGGGTAGCAGCATTGAGAAGTATTGATGTTTTTAAACTGATTATTATGTAATTCAGTTGATGTAATTTGGATTGTTAGTGACAGAAAGGATGAAATGTTGGAGCTTTTAAAATCCAGAATTTAGTCCAAGAATGTTTGATATCGATTCTTAGTTTTTCGATCCAGTGTGCAGTTGCAAAAAAAAAGTTGGATAGAATTTGGCATATTCTCTGCTTCCATGGGATAACAAGTGCCTCCAATTAGCTGGCACAGAAGGCAACAAGAGAGCATTGCCAACATTCTTTGCAGTGCCCAACAATTCTGTGCCCAGCATAATTGTTTGGGAGAATAGCTGTGAGAACAGTTCATTATGAGTAAGACTATTTTGATGGTGTAGGGAAAGAGACACAGACAATGTGAATAATTAAACAACCTCCCCCCCCCAAAAAAAAAACCCTTGATAATATTTCCCTAATCAAAAAAACTGAAATTGGATAAATGAAACACTTTTTACTAAGAACTTTGGCAGGAGTGCAACGAATTATGAACCTAAGCATAAACCCACACAAATGCATCATGGGGAAAATACATGCATATATAAAATCCAAATGAAGTCACCTGCTCAGGTAATCTGCTTAAATGATAGATTAGAGAGAAAAGCAACCATATGAAATAAACCTTTGCCCATAAGCTATTGTTAAAGACATCTAAAGCATAAGAAAACAGGCAAAAGTGCAAGAATACTTCATTGTAAATTCTGGAATTGAGAGAAAAGTATCACAGGCTTTTTTCTCTCTTTACCTTGCTATGCCTTCCTCTTCTACAGCATTTTGATACATTTTGATTTTTTTAAAAAAAGGTACCAATTCCTTTTTTTATACATGAGCAAACTCTAAATCAACAGGATAATGCAAAAAAAAGGAAATTATAGCAACAATGGCAGAAGGAACCTCCTGATGAAGTTTGGTGATCAAGGGGTCTAACCATTATAAGGCTTTTCATGTTAAAACTATTCAGGTAGTCCTCGACTTACAACAGTTCATTTAATGACCATTTGACATTAGAACATCATTGAAAAAAGTGATTTATGACCATTTTTTTACATCTGCAACCATTGCGGCATCCCCATGGTAACCAGATCAAAATTCAGGCACTTGGCAAGTGACTCATATTGCAGTTTCCCGGGGTCATATGAACCCCTTTTGCAACCTTCTGACAAGCAAAGTAAATGGGGAAAGCCAGATTCACTTAACAACTGTGTTATTAACTTAGCAACTGCAGTGATTCACTTAACAATTGTGGCAAGAAAGATCGTAAAATGGGGCAAAACTCACTTAACAAATATCTCAACAGAAATTTTGGGCTCAATTGTGGTTGCAAGTTGAGGATTACCTGTATAGCATAAAATGTTACAAAATGTAACAGAAAAATACAGAGATATAAAATATCACAACAAGTAAATGGCTATCTTACGTTTTTATGAATTGTTGAGAAATTTGGCTGTAGCTACCTAATTGAAACATTTTTCTCATCCTATAAATTTCATTTTTGCCAATTTAAAAGAGATCTCCAAGAGGAATCTATGGGCTCCCATTTCTTGCTGTCTTCCATAAATATAAACAGATATGAACTCCTTAAAAATATTCTCTTCCGAACCAAAAGTGCTTTTTCAAGAGGCAACTGGACTTTCTTGTTTTTCTTTGAAAATGTTTTGCTTGTCATCCAAAAAGCTTCTTCAGCTCTGACTGGATGGTGGGGAATGGAAGGATTTATATTACCAGCTGTCTGCAAAGTCAGAGCTGAAGAAGCTTCTTGGATGACAAGCGAAAGGTCTTCAAGGAAAAATGACATCCAGTTGCCTCTTGAAAATGCACTTTTGGGACAGCCATGACCTGGATGACTGAGAATCTCCGTAGATGTTCCCTTGTGTAGTTGAATTTCAAGCAACTACTGATTGAATGATATTTACAGAATAGGTATACATTTAACAATTTCATGTTAAGCCTGTGCATGACTGTTTAATGGTAGTGATATCTATATTATAGTCTCTGACTAGAGTATATTTTCCTTTGCAACATCTTGATTGGACAAAGTAACCTTTAATTCTACAGAAGAATTAAACAATTTCTCCCAATTAATATTCGAAGCAAGTGTAAGCATGCGTATATTTCTCTATTAGGAACTGTAGGATCACATAGTTCCTTCCCTCCTTTAAGCCAGCTTGTTCATCAACTAGAGCAGGGGTCCCCAAACTTTCTGGGTTGGCAGCCCATGGGGGAAGCTGCCTTTACGCAAGCATGTACATGCGCATGAGCAGGGCCACAATTGTATGTGCGATGCAAATGGGGCCACGAGCGCCCACATGATGTTTGAGCGATGCTAGGGTCCATGCGACGCTGCAACGCTGAGTGGGTATATGTGTGCTCATGGTGACAATAGCACCTGCATGATGCCGCAACACTAGCGTGACTGAGGGGTGCACGTACGCACACATACCTGCACTGGTCAGCCACTCACATGGTCCAGTGGCCAACAGCCCATGCCCCGATAGTTGGCCACAGCCTACAGGTTGGGGACCCCTGAGCTAGAGATTTACCTTATTCTAGACAGTTAAGAAGCTTGTTAGGATAGAAACTGTGCATATAATTTACTATATATGGTCAGGAGTCTACACAATAATTGGAAGAGTTTTGGAGAGCAGCCTCTGATCTGTGTGTGTATCCATATACACATATTCACACCTCTATTTAATTGGCCCACATTAACTCTTTTGTTGGGAGAAAAAAATCCCCAGAACTAATATCCCTAGTTGATAAGTAGAGAAACTATTCAATATATAGTGTATTTGTGTGCACGTATATATTGAAAAATTTAAAAGCTTATAATACTCCTTTTTTGGTGAGTGGATCGCATGAAGTTCAAAGTTAGCTTCGTTTGAGATAAATACAAGCAATTCATTTTGATGACAATTGGTGAATTTCTTTTCAAGACTGCTTGGAATTTAATCTTCCTTTGTTCCCACAGTGTGCTTGTCTTAGGAATTGAGGTTAATACTTTGTTTCAAATAGTTCACATCTCTAAGGGCCAACTGATAAATGGAACAGAAACTCTTCCAGCTGCCAGAAGTACATTAGGACATGTTACATTTATTGTTGAAAATTGTTATATTCCTCCTTCAGTTCAGATGAGGAATGGGATAAGGAAAAAAAAGTTGTAGGACTTCTGAAATAGGGAGCAAGTTTATGGTATTAGGAGCCAGTCACTCACTGTAGCTTTTCCAAATCAGCTGCAATACTAATTTTCAGATTCCAGAGAAGTCCTTTTTATATTAAATTGCTAACCTAATAAAGGGAGGTTTCAGCATGCCAAGGGAATAATACTGTCCCATTCTTGTGAACTGTTTTTGAATTTTTGCCCTGTTACTCAGTTTTCCTTTTTGTCCAGTGGCCAGTCCTTAACTGTCCTGCCATAACCCTGTATTCACTAGATGGGAATGTGAAGTCTAGCTATCTCCAGTCTATTTCAGTCCAGATAATCATCTTGGGCGAGGCCTGTATTATAATAATGACCAAAGGAGCTATACATTTTGACATGGCAAGTGTCTTTTTCATCTGTAAACTGTTAATGCATTTTTTTAATGTAAGACTCCACTGACACATCCTATCCCAGTTGGCTATTCAAATCTGAGACAATTTTAGGGCTATTTGTTTATTTATTGACATTTCATAATATTCCACTTAAAATATAAATAAAACTAAGTATACATAGCTTTTCTATTTCACCTGAACCTATTATGAAGAGAATATATACTCTGTCTTGTGGCTGCTTGGAGCTGTTAAAATATTTTAGAGAGAGAGAAATATTTCTAAAATATTTTAGGGACTGAGAAAATACCTTGTAATAAAAAGATATTTCAAGGTTAACTTTAAAGGAAAGAAATATACTAGAAGGTTTTTAAAATGAATGTTACAAAAACAAGGAAGGGTAAATGTGCAGTGTTACCCTACAAATGCTATTACCTGGATATTCAGATTTACAAAAATGTCCACTACTTTTTAAATTACTTTTTGAAAGGGTGCTAATGGAATGAATAACCTATGGCACTCTATTAATAATTTAAAATAAGATTTTAAATTCTAAATAGTAGGCCCCAATTAAAATATATGCACATTTCCCCAATGAAGGAATTCTAAGACATTTGTGAAATCATGACTTGTTGTAATACATTTTTTATTTTAAAGTTCAATTTCTCCAAAACATCACAGTAATGGCAGAAGCATGGCAATATGTGATTTTATATATATATATATATATATATACACACACACACACATACATACATACATACACACACACACACACACACACATACACACACACACACACTATAATGAAGCAGATGTTGGCGATTTTTTTTCCTTGATGAGAGAAAACAATTCTATGGTTTACATTTCTGGAGATCTGCTCTTGTAATTAAAATGTTATTCTAGTTGTTCATTTGACAGGGTTGAAATGTTACTCTAATGAATTTGTGTTGAGGGGCGGAATAATAGTATAAATATTTTGAGTGCCTTATTTAAATATCTGCTTGAGAGAGAAAGAGAAAAAGAACAGAGAGCTGAATGAGCTGTTGCATACATACGGCATTGTGTTTGTACATATAGGTAGTCCTTGACTTATGACTGTTGGTTTAAAAACAGTTCCGGAATCATGATGGCCATGGAATTTGGGCCATAAAGCACTTCCAATACTTCTGTTTGCATTTGTTTGCAACCATTTGGAACAATCAATTGTCAAATGCTCTGTGATCATGCAGTCTCCATTTACAATCTTCTCCGAAAGTCAGTGGAGAAGCCAGCAAGGAAAGCCTGCAAGTTGTTGCTGCCTGCTGCAAAGTTGAGATTCCGTCCTGGCAGTCAATCCCTTGAGAGCTAAAGAGCTGCTTGCCAGGACAAACTCTTAGTTCCACATGGAGTTGAGATTACCCCCTTCCCGCTGTGGCAGGCAGCCCTTTGAGAGCAAAACGGCTGCCTGCTTGATGGAAATTCTTCCAGTTGGCTGAAGAAATGGAATTCAGATCCTGAACACTGAGCTCTATTCCTGCAGCCCTTCAGAGGGGTTCCCCTTTGTGAATGGAGGGAATTGAACTCAAAAGGTAACACTTCCGTTCTGTCCACTTAACAACCTGAGAAGGTTACACAGTGATCCCAGTTGGGAGTGCTGGGATTGCAATCATTGAGTGAAGCAGTCATGCTTAATAATAATTTCACTCAGTCCTGTCCCAGTTGTAGTCATCAGTCAAGGACTAGAAAAGCAACAAAGCAACTAGAAAAGATGATAAGGGGTCAGGAGGCTAAACCATATGATGGACGGTTGAGGGAATTAGGTATGTCTAGTCTATTGAAGATTAGAATTAGGTGTGACTTGATAACTGTCTTCCAGTACTTGGGCTGTCACAGAGAAGACAGGATTGACTTATTCAACCTAGAAGTAAGGAGAAATTTTCTGACAATGAGAACAATTAGTCAATGGAATAACTTGCCTCCCAAAGTTCTGGATGCTCACTAGAGGTTTTCAAAAATAAACTAGACAACCATTTGACTGGGATGGTGTAAGTCTCCTGCATTGATCAGAGGGTTGGAACAGAAGACTTCAGAAGTCCTTTTCAGCCTTCTGATTCTATGTTCTATGTACAGCTTACAGCTATTCAAAACAACACTCTGCCTGTGTGCTAAGTTAGTGTTAATTAATAAAGTCTTGAAGTTGTAATTGCAGTTATACACCTGCATAATGATATACCTATGTAGTGTTTAATGGTGGAACTCACAGGTTTCATACTATGGCATGAAATTTGTATTGATTCTGTGGAGGAATTCCACTGAAAGCTGTTCCCTGACTTCAGAACAACTGTGACTGGACTCTAACACAGTGGTGGGATTCAGCCGGTTCGGACCAGTTCACACGAACCGTTAGGAAAAAATCTGGCTGGCTCCGCCCCTTCCTGGAGTTCCCCACGTGCCCCATTTTGGCTCCCAGGTACGTGTAGGGAGGCCAATTAGGCCCAAAATGGGACACAGGGGGGTGCAGTGTGCCCCCCCATGCCCCGCTTTCTCTCTCAGGGGGCTTTGGGGAGGCCAACTAGGCCTGAAATGGGGCACGGGGGATGCGGTACGGCCTCCCCGCACCCCATTCTGGCTTCCAGGGGGCTTTGGGGAAGCCCACTAGGCCCAAAATGGGGTATAGGGTGGCCATGCCCACCCAGTCACGTGACCAATAAGTCACACCCACCAAGCCACGCCCACAGAACCGGTAGGAAAAAAAATTGAATTCTACCACTGCTCTAACATCTAATCTTTTCAAAAGATGTTTTATAAATAGGAACTTAAATCAAACAAGACCAAAATGAACACAAGAAATAAACATTAATATGTAGGTAATGATAAATCCCTTGAACAAAACAGATTGCTTTCACATGGATCCTCATTTCATGTATTTAATGCAATTGTACATGTGTAACTTCACTTTATCATCATGTTCCTTACCAATCTATTTTTAGGGAGAAGTAGTAAGAAACAAGCTTGAATAAAAAGCTGCCTACTTTAGTTACTATTTTTAATCCCTTCAATCGATGAATAAAACCGAATATGTTGTCCTCAGTCATATAAACGCTATTTGCTGTAAACTTAAAATATTTCTAAATGCCTAAATAACCAATAAGACCATATATATATTGATGATACTCTTATCATTGTAGCTGGCATTTAAAATACTGATTTTAAGTAAATTTAATATTAAGCTTTGTCAGTGAAATTTGTCTTGTAGGCTCAAATGGGGTCAGGTTTATTTAACAACATGTACTTAGAATTGCTATGTCTGAAGCCCTATGCCAGTTTGCACACCTCCTTCTCCCACTAAATTCAGTGGGAATTATTTCTAAGAGACAAACATAGCACTGTACTTTAAGGGAATGAATCAGGGAATCCAAAATGTTTTAATGTTTTGTCATTTGATGAATTGAATTAAAAAAATAAAAAGTTCATAAAATTATAAACTTTAACATAAGAATTGGCCACAAATATTCTGATACAAGTAGTCCTTGACTTATGACTTTTGGCCATAAAATTTCTATTGCTATGTGAGACAGTTGTTTTGTGAGTTTTGCCCCATTTTATGACCTTTCTAGCCACAGTTGTTAAGTGAATCTGGCTTCCCATTTGACTTGATGACGTGATCACATGACCCCAGGACATTGCAACCATCATAAATATGAGTTGCTAAGCATCTGAATTTTGATCACATGACCATGGGGATGCTGCAACAGTTGTAAGTGTGAAAAACGGTTGTAAGTCACTTTTTTCAGTGCCATTGTAACTTTGAACAGTCACTAAATGAACTGTTGTAAGTCAAGGACTACCTATATTTACTACCTGTGGTCCATAATAACTGTGAAGTATTCTTACTCCAAAAATAAGAGAAAGAGCTATACTAGTTAGGCTAGAAAAATCCAGATGACCCCTAGAATGCAGTTTTGTAGTCATTATTCAGATTTTTACAACCCACATATAGTAGCCTTAATGACAAAAGGTCATCAGAAAGCCCTAAGCTATTTATGGAGTTAAAGTCATTTTCTTAAATGGATTTAAGAATTAAGTTGGCAAGCAATTTAGACCTGGGTCATAAACTATAATTTTGCAATTGACCTTTGCAATTACCCAAAAATTCAAAATCAGTATAAGATACAACCAGATAACTTTCTGGAAACTGCAAATTCATATCTTTTAAATTATGGAGTGTGGTATGTGTTAAATTTTTACACCATTTTTTGTGTGCTTCTAGATCGGAATGCTATTGTAGATAATCTCATATCAAATAAAAAGCACAAAACAATGGTGGCTTTTAATAGTGACATTTAATTCTAACCCTTTCAGCAAAAAATCAACTCTCCTTTTAATAAAACTGTCCCTTAATTACATTAAGTAAAGTTAGTATTAGTCACTGGTTAAATCGTTCAGGAAAATTCATGCTGCAGCAAAAAATAAAAAAAATCACTATAGTTTCCTCTGACATTACAAAAAACGTGGTTACGATGAGTAATGTTGTATTTAAAATGGCTTAGTTTCCATGGAGATAGCTTCCAAGGTGAAAGGAAGACCGTCACTTTTGAATAATTACCTCCGACATTCCTTTGGCATAGGTTAGACATGGGCATCTAAGAGCTGTTTCTTTCTAATCTTCTTGGGATTCTACAAATAGCCGTGAAGGGTCCAAATGTTTCTGCTTTTGAATTGCAGAATAGGATGCGTCCGCGGCAGCTTTGCATAAAACACATGAAGGGGCAACTGGGCATTTTTTGACTTGGATATGACTAATGTGGTATTGGGCACTTGAGCCTGCTAATTCCATTTTTTTTTAATCCATGTCCTGCTGCAAATACATTTTGTACCACACAGAATGAGCAAGTAAAAAAAAGAAAATAGAAGAAAGAAATATTACATTTCAGTATCAATTTTGCAGATTTTCAAAGAATGTCAGAAAAAAACCCTTACCTTTATAGCAGATAGTGATGATCATTTGGATGACCATAAAAGAGGTATAGCAGGGCTGTCAAACTCCATTTCATTGAGGGCCGCTTCAGGGTTGTGTTTGACCTCAGGGGGCTGGGCTGGGTGTGGCTAGGGTGGCCAGATCAATGTCACTCCTGTCGGAGGTGCCTGTGGCCCGAGCGCTCTGCCAGCAAAAATGGGCCCTCCCGAGCTCCATTTTCACTGGCAGAAGTACTGCGGGCCAGTCCTTCACTGTTTCCAGAGTGGCCCCGCGGGCCAGATCTAAGCACCCCATGGGCTGGATCTGGCCCACGTGCCTTGAGTTTGACACCCCTGCTACATACTAATCAAACTACCATTCACAATATAATTTCGCTAGCCATAGCATCTCACAGTATCTTTCTAATGGTTTCTAGCAGTCTAATAGTAGAGCAGAAAAAGACTAACTAGATGCTGCTTTCTTTTCCTTTTTTTTCTGGAGAAAAGAGAATAGAAATTGCTAAGTTTCATCTGATATTGCCATATCTCCAGATGGGATTTGTTGTGTATGAAAGCAGATTTCCAGCCCATGGAAATACTTCCATCAGTTCATCCCATTAACATTCTGACCTGAAGAGATACTCACGATGAGCAAATATTGGAATTCCAGCACAAGAATTAGAAGGGCAATAGAAGGAACACCTTCTCACTTTTTAAGTTGGAAAAAAGTTTGGACATTGTTTTTTAAATGGCTTGTCTCCATTTTTTTTAACTTGATGCATTTATAATGGGCAAGATCCAAGCCTGTTGTTACAAATAAAAGGAAATATACATAGTCTTCTGCTCTGTAAACTCAGTGCTCCCGTAGAATGAGGAAGGTGGTTTTTACCAATATTTATTTATCTCTTCCTTCTTCAACCACTAGAAGTCTTCAGCATTATTCTAAAATATGAATGTTCTGTGAGAGGATTAATGATAATGATGATAGAAATGGATTAATGATAATGATGATAGAAAATTAATGATAATTAATGATAATGATGATAGAAAAAATGAGTGCAGTGACTTCAGGTTTTTTTTTCTGTATGCAATTCAGTATGTTGGTCATCATCTTGAAAGCCCTTCATGGCACTGGACCAGATTAATTGTGGACCCATTTCTCCCTGAGAGTATCTGTCCATTCCGCCATATTGGATTTAATGGGCAGGTTCCAAGGTCCTTCTCTGAAATACTGCCATCTAGTGGGGTGCAGGAAACACTCCTTTTTCTGTGACACCCTCTTCCCCTTTTTGGAGCACTCTTCCCTGAGATCTAGCAAGCCCCCACTTTCCCAGTTTTGGGGAAGTGCTGCAGTAGGATGTAGTTGGAACCTGAAAATGGTGGTGCTGGTTGAATTTTTTAAAAAAAGGATTGTGGTGTCACATTTTTGTTTTCATTGTGTTTGGTTTTGCTGCTGGTATGAGTTACTGAGAGTTGGGTCATTTAAGATTAAAATGCTTTTTTTAGATAACTAAGTAAATAATTCTAAGATTATAAAATGGATAACTGGACACATGAGGACTTAAGTTTTAAAATTTCTATTATATATTCAAGGATATGAGAAGGCTACTGTCAGTTTCGGGACTGATAGTACCTTTGTTTCTGGAAGTAAACATCTGTATAGCATTAAATCATGGGAAATGTTCAGAAGAAGTTGCTTATTCTGTTACATTGTTTAATTCCCATTTGATTCACTGTTTTGTAAAACTTATTTATTTTGTACTCCAGTTGTCTGATTCCTTTTGGGAATAAATTATTCTGGCTTCTTCTATGTTGGTATTCCACCTGCTAGTGAAAACATTACTATCTTTGCAGAGTGCTCATTTGGCTATGATTGACACCTTAATGATGGCATATACTGTAGAAATGATCAGTGTGGAAAAAGTTATTGCATGCGTACAGCAGTATTCCTCCTTCTTCCAAGCTACAGACCTGCCCTATGACATAGAAGATGCAGTCATGTTCTGGATAAATAAGGTAAGCATTTCATTTAATCATCACTGTGTTTTTAAAGGAAGGAAATAAACGAGGCACTTACTTGACTGCTTTTTATCAGTCTCCTTTCAGTTTCTAACTGAACAAAAATAATGTCAACTAATGTATGCCTCTAGCTCCGTTTGTTGGATTTCTAAATACTGCACTCTTGGACAATAAGCTTTGATCATATTTCTTTGCAATGTTTGAATGCTAACTTATAGCTTTAAACCAAAAGGGGGAAAGAAAGAGCTTGCACATTATTATTGCTCATTTTCCTGATTTGGAAAATTATTTGTTTTGGCCACTGTGATACTAACAAAATAAAGTTGTTAATAAGCAATTGGATATATCCAGAAAATACTTAGCTAGGGTTTGTTTAGCCCAATTTTGTAGTTCCTGAATTTTCCGGAGGAACAAATCATGACCATTATTTCTTAAAACAAGCCTTAATGTGATGCTATGGTTTGAACACAGGTATGTTTGGCAGTCATAATGTACAATTGCTCTCAAGTTGCTGAGGTATTGAGGCAACTCAATACCAATAAAGGAGAATATTTGTAGGTCAGGGTTAAAGTGAGGGGCCCTTGGTGCTCTCAGAGCTTAGTCCTAGCACTGATGATATTACCTAGTTTGGTTAATAAAACATCTGCAAGAAAACAACCAAACGCAGAGAGCACCAAGGACCCCTCGAGTCAATAATGCTTTCACTGTTAGAATTGGGAAGGTACTGATGATATCACCTAGCAATCCCATCCTGCAGCTCTGAAGGGTGCTATGCTAGCTGTGCTAAATGATAAGTTAAAACCTAGCTTATTGTATAAATAAATGAAAATAGCCTAACTAGCCTGCTTTCATTCTCTTTTCCGTCTGTTGTCAACTTGTTAGCAGATCCTAAATAAATTCAGCTGTTGTGCAGGTTCTGTTTTTATTACAGTCAAATTGACACTATGCTAAAGTACATGTTACTCATTTATTTCCTACCAAATCCTTAAGATGACATAAACAGCCAGTATGGAAATAAATGATTAAATAGGCATCTATTGATTTCATGAATCAGTGCATTAGAAAACAGTGGATATATATTGCATGTTCTGCTGTGGTGCAAAGACAATATTAAAAAGACTATCTTCAGCCTTGCGCCGCCCCCCACCCCCACAAGATGTGTTGAACTTCATCTCCCTTGATCAATGGATGGAAATGCCAGCTTAGCTGATGGAAATGCCAGCTAAGAATGAAAGGAGTAGAAGTCTTAACAATTACTAGATAGGGAAAAGTCTGTCTTAGAGTGTCTATGCAATTTCAGTGTCACGTCTAAGTATTGCTAAGCTCAAGCACTTTAAAGCTTTAAAGATTAAACCCATTTGGCCTCTTAAAACTCAATTGTACACTGGAAGAAGAACAAGAAAAGAAGAGAGACTTGTATTGTAAACAATTTTTAAAGCCTTGGCTGCACTGTTTCAAAATTGCCCATACAGAATAATTATACTAAGTAGACTATTATTTATATCTCAGCAAGAAAGCAAAATTTATTTAAAGTCTAATTTCCTTTGCCCTTTTAGGCAAATGAACATTTAAAGGATATAATGGAACAGGAGCAGAAGCTGAAAGAGCAACATGAGGCAGAAACTCCAGGAGGTCAAAAGGTATGTGTGCAAAATGCAGTAGTTAAGAAACGTTCAGAATAATTGCAACTAATGAGGGATTTCTCTTTTTAAAATATGTTCTAAGAGATCATTAGTTAGTGTGATGAAGTGGTTAAGGTGCTGATCTAGAAACCAGGGGACTGTGAGTTCTAGTCCCACCTTAGACATGAAAGCAGGCAAGTTGACCTTGGGACCAGTCACTCAGCCCAACCCACCTTACAGAATTGTTGTTGTGAAGAAAATAGGGGAAAGGAATATTATGTATGTTTGTAGCCTTGAATTATTTATATAGCTAATAAAGGCAGGATAAAAAATAAATGAATAAAAATTTCATTCATCATTTAGATCAGGGGTGTCAAACTCGCAGGCCACAGGCCGGATGTGTCACATGCTGGCCATGCCCATACCCGGTTTAGCAAAGGGGGAAAAAGATGCGATATGTCAGGTGATGCTGCCGTGATGCCATGAGTTTGACACCCCTGATTTAGATTTTTCTTACAGTACCTTGTTTTAGAGGATATTCAGAGACAATTTTTTGTTTTGGTATATTAAACACTAAGAAATACAATATTAAAATGAAAAATAAAGCAATGATTAAAAACAAAAGTAAACACAGAAAACAGTATGTGCACATCTTTATAACATGCAAATACATATTTGACTTTAAGAAGAAATATGCAAACATTTTAAACATTCTTATTCAGTATTTCTTCCCAAAATGATGTTTGTTCAGATAAAGGTAGTGTTTTATGGATAGCATCATTACTATAATGATTGAATAATTTAAGTCAATGTATTATAAGGTTTTGATGCCTCTATTGCTGAGTACCGTTTCAGCCAAAACTGTTTTCTTGTCACTTGCACAAATGGAGCTGTGCACATACTCACCAGTCCGCTGTGCATACTCACCCACTGCTTCAGTGGCCCAGTTCTGAATAGGCCACCACCATGGACTGGGGGTTGGGGACCCCGGTCATACAGCATTATATAAAGTGAATTCAATTTTTAAAATCAGGTGCTTATAAATGAACCTTAATAAGAGTAGAAATTTTTCTCCAAATGTATACCTTGTTATTTAAAGAAGGACTTACTACTCTCATCTGTGTGTTTTATTTTAAAAATGTCACTGTGGGAAAGACACAGACATTTTAAACAATTGTATTTCACTTTAATAAACAAAAAGATTACTAATATTCTTTTCTATATCAGTTTATAAATCATTTCCTTCACACGAGTTGTAGTTAAACCATGAAACTTCTGACTAACAATACCTTCTCATTTCATCTTGCCAGGAATCATGCCTACTAGGTGTAGAATAAGCTAGGATTTTTAGGATTTTGAACTGTGATTTAATATTTTAGCTTGTTCTAAATCTGATAACAATAGTTTCACTGATCAGATAAATCAAACAGCCTACACAGATCAGTTAAAGACACTTTTATATATGTATGTGTGATGGCTTAACAAACCAAGACATCATCATTCAGGTATGATCATAATATGGAGCTACCCATAGTCATTATAAATGCCAACAACTTCTATTATCTCCCTTGCAGTTTCTTATATTATTTCTTAATAATAGTATGTCTTGGTTGGCTTATTCTACTGATTGTTATTTTAGTCATATCCCATATGTGCAGTGTGTCAGTCCTTTGCTCAGTCATGAATATAATTTTCAAATGTGAACTTTGTTGTTGAGGTCCAGTAGTTGCTTAGCCTCAAGAGGAATCTCCCCCCCTCCTCCATTTCATTTCATTTTTCTTGGTGTTTGGCTAAACGAGCTCTACTTCTTTTACTTCCTTCCTGCCTGCTAAATTGAGCCGTTCCTAGCTATGCAACTGTCACAATTAGTTTCTGCATCAGTTTTGCTAAAGTAGTTGACATAGCTCAATAATTGCCCTGTCACTTCTAATGATTCTGGTCTCTCGTTTTGGCCCTTTTCTGTCTCAGCCCCCAAGTTTGTTTTCATTATGAAGAATGGAACGAAATTATTTGCTTCATGGAAGACTATTATTATTGACTCACAAGCAGTCAGATTTAGGAACACCAATGAATTAAATTACTCCGGTTTATAAGTCCCTGCCCTCCCCCACTTCACTTCTCTGTTGTTATGCTTAGAGGATCACACTCTAGATTTAATCCTCAAAAGGAGTTGAGGGGTTTTTTTGCCCGCCCTTCCCCTGTTCTTCAGCCGAGAAAGAACTATAGAGCTGTTATTTCTGCAGCATTTTAAAGACAGATGTTGTACCAAAAATGCACATTAGTTTCAAGTAAGCATAACCTCTACATTGCCAATATTGGTGATTTATTTTTATTTTTTGGCTTAATGAGATGTAGAAACGTGTTAAGTCTTAAAATTGGATGGATGGATGGATGAAACATAGACAGACAGACAGACACAGACAAACAGACAGACAGATATTATGGCCTATTTCTACAATAAGGAGAATAATAATTATATGGAGTTGCATCAGGGATTGTGAGGTAATGCTTGTGAAGTGTTTTAATAGCATTTTATTTATTTTATTATTCATTTATTATAGACGACCTACAAGGTCCCTTCCAAACGTGTTAATCTGTTAATTTATTGAACTTGTATGGTGCCAAATCCATTTAGACTCATGGAAAATTATCCCGCCCCCAAAATTAAAACCATTAAAATCTTTGTGGCAGATATAACAGTTCGAACCAATAACATTTCATTGTAAACAATGTAAACACTAGTGAACATTAATATATCCACAGCAAATGGTAAAATGGCAACGCCTCCAGAGCAGCCTCTAACATCATAAATTAAATTAATCATTGTTAAATAAAGAGAATCTCATAGTAGAACTGCAATAATTCATAGTCCACAGCTACAATACCAAACCACCATCCAGCTACAATACCAAACCACCATCCAGAACAGAACAGTTTTCTCCGCTTTGCGGGAGGCCCATTATAAGGGAGTACTACTGTAATATCCAAAGGGAAACACTCTGCTGACCATGGTAAAAAAAAGTTTAATTATTGATTCATTATCCTTCATCTTATAATAGCATGGGATAACTAATATCTTCTCTTATGAAGAATACACTTCAAATTGGTAAAAGAAGATACCTTGGTGCTAAGCCAGATAGGGTTTTTTGGTTAAAATCAGCAGTTGGAAACCTGTTTGCAACCAAGGTGAAGCCTTGAACACATCTTCCTGGCAGTTAACACTTTCTAGCAAGCAGCTTTGTTACAACAATATAATCCCTTTTTTTAAACTTAACTGATATTATATTTTAACTTTCTGAATAAAATAAAAAAAAAATATTGACAGCAATATAATCCTGAAAGTTATCAAGGAAGCTTAGTTCTTTCATCATCTACCAAATGGTTTAAGACTGGAAAAGCAAGAGATAAGCCAAATAAAATCTGATACAAAACTAGTTCATAAATTAATTGATAATATTTTCCCTTCATCCTCCTAGGGGAAAGAACATTCAGAATAATTTTAACACTTAAAATTATGATTTAAATTATTTTTAATATGGAATTGACAACAAAGTTTCTTAAAACAGCTTCCAATGATTCAGAATTAAATATTAGTTAAGTTTAAAATGGATTACAGCAATATTCATGAAAGAAAAGAACATGTTTAAGCAGCAATCAGTTAAAAAAATTGCTTAGTAGAGAATCTTCCTAAGAATGAAAGTCACTCAGGAAAATCTACCTAGGTAAGAAATAAAATTTTGCATTTGGCTTTTAACGTGGGAATTCAGAATACATCCAGTATCAGTGGCTGGACACTTAATAACCATTATTTGTGCTAATAATTTAGGTTAAGTGCTAATCTCTGCATTCCCCGTATTTTCCCAGAATATAATTTCTTCTTCTTTTATTCATTATCAAAATGCGAGTGCAAAACTCATCAGTCTATAATAAGTTTTATGTTATTCACATAACCTATTAAGTGTGAATGAGTTTATCATTAAAAATTGAACAAGATATATTTTTCATGACCAGAAGCGCTGTAAAGATGTACTTTCATTGCTCATGGAAAAATGTGAAATAAAAAGGTTCCAAAGTTACAACTCTGACTTGGAAGCTCCAGTGAAACTCATTTGAAGATTAAATTGTTTATTTGATTAGAATAATGAATTAATATTACTACTACTTTTTTGAGATAAAAGGTACTGTTTATATGTATTTATCAAATTATCTCAGAATGAGAGTTTTTCTGCTGCTGTGTGCTGAATTGACAAATAGTAACTTGTTGTTTTCATATGGGTACTTTTAACAATGCTATTTGTAATAAATGAATGTGTATTTCAAGACAGCTAAGTATAATTAATTTTTCATGAAACTGAAAATGGCTTAAAGAAAATGTAATGGTGGAATTGTTAAATTACAGTCAACATGTTCATTTTCTTCTTTGCCTGTTGCTTTTCCCCTGCTGCTTTCCTTGAAGTCTCCTTCCAAGTGGTTTTGGAAACTAGTTCCTGTAAGTTTGTCATGTCGCTTCACTTTGATTCAGTAGTTTAATGTTATATCAGTTGCTTTGCCAATGTCATGATAGTCTAACCATGCATTTCATTTGTTTCCTCCCCACCCTACTCAATGCCTTTTAAGTAAGACACCCCCCCCAAAGGAAACAGCAGGGGTAATTTAAGATACTCTGGAATAGTGTTGGTCCCATCATCCACCTATCCCCATTATAGTTCCAGATGAACAAATATCATCCCAGTGTCCATTTCACAAATTTCAAGAATGGGTAAATGACTTCCAAAAGAAGCAGATAATGGAGCAGCTCCAAACAGCTGAGAACCATTATCTGCAACAGCATGGATATATGAGTATCCATCAGGATTGTGAATTATCATTTTAGTTTTATCATTTAAAAATATATAGAGAAGCAGAAGATATATGATTACAATTGCTCATTTATTATATTTACTTTAAATACATAATTATCATTTTCTACAACAAAAGTTTTCACTTCCAAACAAACTTGGCAGTAGATCTAAACTCATTTTATTTCTTTAATCCTAATATTGTTGTGATTAATAATAATTACAACAACAACAACCACCTTTATTGTCATTATACATATATACAACGAAATTGATTTTGCTCCGGCTGGTGCTATCCATAACGAAAATACAATACTTTATACTGTCAGGTTTGAAAATGCAGAAATCTACACATTCAGCACATGTATTTTACTAGGAAGGGGAAATTTTGGGGGGGAAGAAAAATTGTTCTAACAATTTTTCAGAAACATAAGAGTAGCTGTTATAAAAGATGAAATGGTATGTTAATTTGATATGTGCTTATGGGATACCTATATATACATTGAGACATATACAAAGAAGAATGCATAGTATATATAGTATATTCGGAAAGTATTCAGACCCCCTTCACTTTCGTCAAGTTTGTTATGCTGCAGCCTCATTCTACAGTTGTTGAAATTCATATTTTTTTCTGATTAATCTACATTCAGCACTCCATAATGACAAAGTGAAAACAGAATTTTAGAAATGTCTGTAAATGTATTAAAAAGAAAAAAACTGAAATATCACAATGGAAGAATTTGTTCCTCACAGTCAGAGAGTCCTTCAGATGCTTTTTTTTTGCAAACTCCAAGTGGCCTTTCATTTGTTTTGCACTGAGGAAAGGCTTCCATATAGTCACTATGCCATAAAGCTCAGATAGATGGAGGGCTGCAGTGCTGGTTGTCCTTCTGGAACTCTGTCCCATCTCCACACAGGATCTTTGGAGCTCAGCCAAAGTAACCATCAGGTTCTTGGTCATCTCTCTTACTAAGGCCCTTCTCCCCCAATTGCTCAGTTTGACCAGGCAACCAGCTCTTGGAAGAGTCCTGGTTGTGCCAAACTTCTACCATTTGAGGATTATGGAGGCCACTGTGCTCTTAGGAACCTTCAGTGCAACAGAAATTTTATTGTAGTTTTCCCCAGATCTTGCCTTGACATATAATCCTATCTTTGAGCTCTACAGCAGTTTCTTTGACCTCATGGCTTTTGCTCTGCTACAGTATGCATGGTCAGCTGTGACACCTTCCATAGAGAGGTGTGTGCCTTTCCAAATCATGTCCAATCAATTTAGTTTATCACAGGTCAACTCATTCAAGGTGTAGAAATATGTCAGCAAGGATCAAGAGAAATGGTAGGCACCAGAGCTGAATTTTACGTGTTGTTGCAAATACTTATGCCAATGTGATATTTCAGTTTTTTATTTTTAAATAAATTTACAGACATTTCTAAAATTCTGTTTTCACTTTGTCATTATGGAGTGCTGAATGTAGATTAATGAGGAAAAAAAAGTATTTCAACAATTGTAGAATGAGGCTGCAGCATAACAAAATTGACAAAAGTGAAGGGGGTCTAAATACTTTCTGAATGCACTCTATAGTGCACATACATGTGCACTTTGAGTGTTTTGAAAATTATTTGGAAGACATAACATGAAACAAGTGGGAATGAAATACGTCTTTAATGGAGTCATGTATATTTGCAGAGTGATGTCAGATTGACTTTGGCAGTCAGGAGTGTTGGGAAGTGTGCAGAGAGTAGCAATAGTATCTGCAAAGCTTTGTTTTCTGGAGAAGACAGAAGAGAAGGAGCCCAGGCTGTGTGTAGTACAAACCTTGCTAATAGGAAGGAGAGGACCATGTCCAGATAGGGCCACCTATTCATAGCCAGAAAGTGATCCCAGAAACTAACTTGACCATGTGGCAATCGGTGCTAAAATTTGGCTGCTTCTATCACCATTATTTATAGGAAAGTTACACATGTTTGTTATTTCAAGCAATCATAGCATCACAAACTTTGAGAACCTTTGTAAAGTTAATATTGTATGTCCACAACAAATCCTTTCCTTCGAAAAAGAGAGGAAAGAGGGAATATTAAACATCATTTGTAATGTTCAATCACTGTGATGAATATACAAGAGTGGACCTCTAATGCTTATATGAATTATTTTCCTGCTTCTGTAATCTAAAATGGATCTTATGGAAGTTTTCATTCATTATTGCTTCTTACTCCAGCATAAACAGAAGTAAACAAAAGTGAAGTCTTTGAAGTAAAAAAACAACAACCCAGAGTCACAGGGTGATGGGCAGTTTAAAAAGTAGAGCTGACATTTGGAAGAAGGAACATAGGCTTCTGTAGGAGAATTTAAAAGCATACAAATAGCTCAGCCAATATGAAAAATCTCAGAGCTTGGTAATACAAGAAAAATAAACGTATATAAATTATATATTAGATGCTAGTTAATTACACCTAATGTGAAACAAAAACACAGCTGGTGGGTTTGGGGCAATGTTTGATATATTAACTTTCGGAATCCAAGGAGAGCTGGGATTCAAATTTGCCCAAATGCATAAATTGTTATAATTCCAAAGAATAGTGGATTGTTGTCAAAAAACAGACTCAACTGGGAATATATAACTAAGAACTGAAAGCCAGGAAAACCCCTGGCTTATATTTCTTAGTTATAACTCAAGTATCTTAACAAATGCAGTTAATATTGGTTCAGAAAAGAAACACATCCTGGCATGTTTTGTTGAGAGTGATTATTGACTGGTAGCCTAGTTAATACATAATCTTAAACCATAGGCAGTGACTTACAAACCACAGTGGCTGCATTCCCAGATAGTGCTAGAAGAAAACTAAATCACATTATGATTTAATGTACCTGCAAAATGTAAATCCTATTTGTGAGATTAATTGTGGCTCCTTGATACTAACTAAATCTATAAACTATTGCTTGGAACTAGTTTTAGTTCAGATTGAAATTAATCAACTGCAAACTACCTAAAAGGGAAACTAAAGCTACACTATACTTTTCAGCTCACTGGACAGAAAATACAAATATTGGAATATCATAATCTTATTTTTTTTTTCTGAACTTCACAAACCAAAGCTTTACCAAGGGTTTCATTTTATAACAGGGCCATTTAGGACACTAATTCATCTTAGTATAAATGACCTTGAAGGTGTTTTGGGTTCTAAAAAATATGGCTGAACTTGAGTTCCCAGATAAGGAAATAGGAATCATGCATTAATATTCATCCATAATGTGCTTTGTTTATGGCTTTATTCAAAATATAAAGCAAGCACTGTGGTTTGTAATCCATGGTGTGAGCCTAATTGTAATCTGCCCCGTTTTATATGCCATTGCTCATTTCTGCTGCTCTGATCTCTTAACTCCTTAAGTATGAATATTAATAGAAAGATTATGTGGGTGTTGGAGAAACTTGATTAAAGACTGCATGCTTTAGAATGGAGCTGTTTAAATCTACATAAATCAAGAATTGTACAAATGTTTCTGGACGATTTTCTTCTTTTTATATGACAGGCTCGATACCGGAAGGAACAGACACTGCTTAAGCAGCTGCCCTGTGTTCCCTTAGTGGAGAATCTGCTGAAAGATGGCAGAGATGGATGTGCTTTAGCTGCTCTGATCCATTTTTACTGCCCAGAGATTGTTAGATTAGATGGTAAGTCTGCTTGATTACGATAAGCCTGTTAATCAGGCTTAGACTAGCTTCTTATTTTAACTGAATCTTGACTAATTTGTCCAATTTGTTCATTGATATTAAGCCAGAGTTCATTGGCTCAGGCACAACAGAATTATGGTTTAATGCCAACCAGAATATTTGTGCTATCCTTGTTTGGCTTTAGTACAAAAGTTCCCAACTTGATGAACTTTGTGGTTTTATGAAAGTGGGAATAGGTTTCCTCACCAAACCAGTGTGCTTCAACTGAAAGTTTAACTATTAATTTAAAGAAAATACAAATTTAACTATTTTTTTCTGTGAGTCGTTTTTATTGTGGCAGCAGGTTTAATAAACTAACATTTGAAATTACTAGATAGATAAAAAATTGGCTTTTATTTGGGTGTGACAATAAATAATTGCTTAACAAAATGGCAACAAACTTTTCATGGATCTCTGGCTTATAACCCCCTGTACCTTTCCCATTCCTTCAGCATGATTATTGCTGTTTTGAATTAATCACAGCTTTACATTTTTCTTCAACTATGAAAGAAACAAATGAACTGCAAGCATGATTAATAAAGTTTTTCTTAAATAGGCAATATTAATAGCACTTTAAAATTTGTGTTTAACACCCAACACCCCC
>JANHFL010000743.1:3587-17073 GCA_032468155.1 Oxyrhabdium leporinum
ATTCAGATAGTGAAGAAAGTTAAATATTTAGGAATCCAGTTAACAGCAAGATGTGCAACTATCAAAGAAGATAATTAAATAAAATTGTTACAACAAATTAAATTAGACTTCGAGAAATGGAAAAATCTGCAGCTATCGATGATAGGAAGAATAGCTACAATAAAAATGAATATCTTGCCAAGACTATTATTCTTATTTCAAACAATTCCGGTAAAACTAGAAAAAAAATTATTTGAAGAACTAAACAAAATGATATTAAAATATATTTGGAAAGGGACAAAAGCAAGAATAAAATTGAAACTGCTACAAGATTCTAAACATAAAGTGGCTTTGGGTTGCCAGATTGGGAGCTATACTACCAGGCCTCTGCACTTGTCTGGGTGAAAGAATAGGTAAATTTGAGACATAAAAGATTATTAAATTTGGAGGGGCATGATCTCCAATTGGGGTGACACACTTTTTATGGTATAGCAAAAGTAAAATGCATGGATACTTTCAAAGACATTTTGTTAGAAGTGCATTATTGTTAGTATGGGGAAAAGTTAAAGAAGGACATTATATGAAAATACCAATCTAGCTCTTCACAATGGAGGCACTGATACATCCTAATGTGATTGATGTGAAAAAACTGTAAGATATAAGAATATTTTAAATGACAAAGGGGAACTCAAATCTAAACAAGAACTGACCAATCAAGGGACTGATTTAGCATGGTGGCCATATGTGCAAATACAATCAAGATATGGAGATGACACAAGATGCAGGGCTTTTATAAAGAACTAACAGAACTAGATCAAATACTACTAGGGATAGATGAAAAACTAATAAAAGATGTACAATTGTTTATTGAATATTAAATTGGAAGAAGAACAAGTGAAAGAAACAATGATAAGATGGGCTAAAAATTTTGGCTCTCCAGTAGAATTAGAGAAATGGCAGAAACCGTGAGATAGAAATTGTAAGTTAACAATGTCAACAGCCTATAAAGAGAACTTATATAAAATGTTTTATAGGTGGCATTAGCAAAGATGTATAAAAATTTACCAGCTAAATGTTGGAAGTGGAATCAGATACAAGGTTCATACTGTCATATGTGGTGGATATGCTCAAAGACAAAAAAATATTGGACCAAACTAATATACATACTTGGTTAGAAAAACATGATAAAACAACATATAGATTTGAAACCAGAGATATTCTTGTTGGATATATTACCAGAAGAGTACAACAAAGGGAAAACATATTTAATTTTACATGTATTAACGGCAGCAAGAATTGTGTTAGCACAACAATGGAATAATGAAGAGATCCCTACAGATGAAAGCATTATAAAAAAAATATTAGAATGTGCTGAAATGGATAGATTAACACTTAAAATAAAAGAAAAGGAAGAAACAGAATATTTTTAACATGGGACTTGTTTTATCAATCGTTAACTAGTAGAATCAGAGATTAAAGTTTAATAAGATCTAAAAGATAAGAAAAACTTTTGTATTGAAAATTTTGTAAGATGGATAAACTAATTGTATTACTGTTTTGCAATTATTACTAATATGTTTATTATGCTTATTATTATGATTTATGTTGATTAATTTGTATTTCTACTTAAAACTAATTGTGTCCGGACAACATGCTGTTCAGATTGATATGGAGTTTTTTATATGCTATAAAAAGAAAATGTATTATTAAAACATATATTAAAAAAACAAAATTGCAAATATGTGATTTCTTAGTTATCTCAGAAAGGCAACAAACTCCTTTTTAAACTGATACATCATTATTGACTGCTATTCAGTATTTCACTACTGTAAATAATTGTACTGAGGTGATATGGACTCCTAGTTGTTTGAAGCAAACTAAAAGAACTGAGAAAAGTACTGGTTTGCACCTCTTTTGACACTCATTGTGTTTTGGGCTGTTAGCAATTATTTTTATAAGCAAACCTACTGCTGTTTATTTTGAAGTCTATTATGGGTTTGAAGAAGCTGAAGAGATGGGACAGCCTGTCCATAATTTAACTGCTAATCTGCAATTTTTATTCAAATTTTTATTCTATTCTGCATATTTCAGTTCTACCTGTTACTTTGTTCTTTTAATAACTATGCTGATTAACCTGGTAGGATAAGCTCCACTTTCAACATCTATGTTTTTTTAATGAAACATATCAGGTAGAATCTAAGTATAAGCTATCTCTCGCTCTCATAGTCTATTTCCCTTTCATTCTCATCTATAACATTTCAGCATCTCATAAATGAATCATAATTATTTTGATCTAAGACAGCATATGAATAATATTAAGCTACGCTACATGGCTTTCATTCATAAAATGCATATTAAATTAGTGCCAAATCTACATTCCATTTCTAGTTCAAGCTACTTTCTGTTTCTGTACTTTTTATTACTGGGACAAAGCTAAGGAAGCTGAGGATAAAGTAGACGTCTTCTTAATAACATACAGAAAGGGATGATTAGCTACTCTTGAGACTGCCAGTGTAGATGGCATAAATTAAATTCTTATAAAATTATTAGTTAAAACAATAGTATGCACTACAGACACAACGTTTCTACTAGAAACAGAGCTGACTTGATATGACAATGGAAACTCATAATGAGGTGTTCAATTTCTTTAGTTACTTGGCTTTTCCATGGAATCAGTACCTCTCCTTTATGGCTGTGCTCTTCCACCCCGCCTCACAAAATGTAAAATAGACACTAAGGTTAATGTGGTTAAAAGGAAAGGAGTAAATATATAAACTGCTCCATGCCATTAGTGAATATGAGCAGCATTATTGGAATCAAGCAGGCTAAGCTGGATTTAGTGACATCTTCTTTCTTCCTTAATGAGTATCTACTGGATTTTGTCAGCCGTTTACTCAAAGAGGTTCTACACTTAACTAAAAGGACAACTTTGCTGGGAATGACCCTTCTGTCTAGCATTCTGTGACACACAGGGGTCAAATAGATGCATTTGAAATATCGATAGCATAGATTGAAAGATGATTATTGTCTTCTATCATTTGTTTTCCAACTGCTAGTATTTAGTTCAGAACATCATATACAGCTAATAAGTTTCATAGACTGATTTACTATGGATCCATTGGACTCTTTTTTAAACTATTTAGATTGGCGGCCTTATTACATCTGAAGGCATATCAGCATATTCCATATATTAATTGTGCATTGTGTCAAGGATGTACTATTTTTTATTAGTCTGAAATCTTCCTATGTTTATTTTCAGTAGACATCATATTAAGAAGGGATCCTAACTGACCCTTGTCCCTACTTGAGTAAAGCAGGTTTTAGCATGTAAATCCCCAAAATAATTCCCTCATGCGGAAACTTCTGCAACAAGTTCTTTTTCTTCATTCTGATCAGTCCACGTGAATAATCAGGGAAGTTACAGATTGGTAGAGATATATGCAACCCTCACAAACCCTTTCTTAATATATAAATTTTATTGAAACTTTTAAACAAGAAATAAAAACTATCTCAAACTAATATGAAGTAAAGACAAAAAAGAAAAATATAAAAGCAAATAGTGCAACAAAGAAAAAAGTTGATGAAAAATAAAAAAGATATAAAGAAGTAACATCCAATATTCTTCACAGCAGTTATGTTCAAATATATTTTAACATCTCTCTCTAAAATTACATATTACTCTTCTTTCTACAATTTGTCCTATCTAATTATCTAAACCATAAATCACAAGTTCATTTTTTAAATTTTTATACAAAAAGTCCATAAGAGACTTTCAGTCACCAGTAACTGTAGATAATATATTTTCTCTAATAGGAGAAGGCAATTTATCAATTTCAGTAAAATCTATCAACTTCACTACCCAGTCCTTTATAGTGAGTAATTTCAAATCTTTCCATCTCTGTCCATATAGAAATCTTGCTGCAGTAGTCATATACTGAAATAATATTTCATGCCTTTTTCCATTTATCCATTAATCCTAAAAGGAAAAACACAAACACACACACACACACCTAGAGCTGATCATATCTATCTGTCACATCGAGTCAGGCAGGAGAGCCATTCTTCAAGTTCCATCAGCAAACAAGTTTCATTTGATGGGAACTAAGAGGCGAGTCTTTTCTCCCACAACATCTGCTCTCTGGAACATCATCCCTCCCAAGATATGGTTAACCCCAATCCATATGGTCTTTGCGAAAGACCTCAAAATGTGGCTTTTCCAGCAAGCCTTTGCATCCCCTGATAAAAGGAAGCTCGTGTGCTCGCTGCATTATACATAATATCTTCTGCCCCGTCATGTTGCTTCATCTATGGTTACTGCTTTAATTAATTTTGTAAAATGCTTTAAATTATTGCTATATTTAAAACAAATTAAACAATTATTTCATTGTTTGCTGCCCACATTCACTTCATTTGAGATAGGCAGTCATATAAATTTGACAAGTAAATAAATAAATTAAATTTACAAAAAAACAAAACAAAAATATCCCGTTCATACAAAGATATAGTTATAGCCTATATGTTTCTTTCCCCCAGGAAGGAAAACACAGGGCTGTTGTGGAAAGAAACAGATTTTGTTACCTATTCTGGATTTTAGTGCTGTAACCTATTATTGGCTCAGCTTCACTTATTACCTACATTTTTTCACCACTGGTTCTATGGGCGTGGCTTGGTGGGGGTCATGTGATTGAGTGGGCGTGGCCAACTCGACATCACTCACGGCAAGGTGGGGCGGTGGCACCTTGCTGTGGGTGACGTCGAGTTGGCCATGCCCACCCAGTCACATAACCGATGCTGTAGAGACGGCGATGCTGACTGACTGCTGAATGCAGGCAAAAGGTTAGTTGGAAAAAAAGAGAAGGGCAACAGCAATGGCAAAGAGGTGGCGGCTGCAGTATTCTTGCGCCGCTTTTTGCTGGCGCGAAGGGCCTGCAGCCTCCGCCTCTTGCTGGCCGGAATGGAACCGGGAGTGGTGGCTGGAGGCTTCTTGCATCGGCAAAGAGGTGGAGGCTTCTGGCACCGCTTTTTACCAATGTGAAAGGCCTGCAGCCACTGCCTCTTGCCAGCCGGATCGGAACCGGGAGTGGCAGCTGGAGGCTTCTCGCGCTGGCAAATAGGTGGAGGCTTCTGGCACAGCTTTTTGCCGGCATGAAGGACCTGCAGCCACTGCCTGTTTGCCAGCCAGAACCGAGCTGGGAGCTGCCACAGCATGTCCCTTTATGATTAAGCCCCCCCCTGTGGCGGCAGCAGCAGCTGGAGGCAGGCAAGCTCCATGGACAGGCTGTGGCAGCTGCCTTCTGAGCAGACAGGGTCAGCCTTGATGGTGACCTAGCCCCTTCTTAAGTGCCATGGAGCTCACCTTTGGGCTCAGCGGAGTGGACCGCTGCGCTGTAAAGGAGAGGCCGGCACAAGGGAGATATGAGGAGCAAGGGAAAAGGAATAGCCCCCTTCCCTTGCGTCGGCCGCTCCGTTGCCCGTTTCACTGTTACAGCTTCACACCACGGAGCTTTCACACACCCCCACTCCCCCAGATGCCCTCGCTTTCCCCCAATTCTCCAAGCATTTCCTTGACTACCTTATTTCCAACTCCATCGTGTTTCTCCTTCTGGAAATTCACTCAATCAATTCCAACTTCACGAGATCTTTTCCTTTCGCGAGAAATTGGAATTGATTGACTGAACTTTTTTTTATGGAAACTTTCGTTTCCCTGCACACGATGGCGAGAAGGAGAAAGAAACACAATGGAGCTGGAAATAAGGTAGGCAAAGAAATGCTTGGGGAATTTGGGGAAAGCGAGGGTATCTGCGCGGTGGTGGGTGGGGAAAAGTCTTCTGCCCACAAAGAGAAGAAGGGAAGAAGCTGCTTACCTTCCCCGCAAAGAAGGAAGGTAAACATGGCAGGGCCGTGTGTGGAAGGGAGTAGGGAAGGAAGGAAGATAGCGCGGAAGGCAGGGAAGGGAAGCTCCGTGGACCATGAAGGGGGCAGCTAGCTAGGCCGCGCAGGGATGTAGCGCTGGTGGGAAGCGAAGCAAGCAGCAGGCAAGCTCCAGAGACCGTGCGGGGGGGGAATGCAGCGTCGGTGGGAAGCGAACCAAGCGGCAGGCAAGCTCCGGGGACCGTGGGGTGGGACACGCAGCATCGCTGGGAAGCGGAGCAAGCGGCAGGCAAGCTCCGGGGACCGTATGGGGGAGACGCAGCATCGGTGGGAAGCAAAGCAAGTGGCAGGCAAGCTCCGGGGACCAGGGGGGGATGCAGCGTCAGTGGGAAGCAAAGCAAGCGGCAGGCAAGCTCGGGGGACCGGGGATGGCGCAGCTAGCTAGGCCGCACGGGGACATAGCTCTGGTGGGAAGCGAAGCAAGCAGCAGGCAAGGTCTGGGGACTGTGGGGGGGGGGGGAAATGCAGCATCGGTGGGAAGTAAATCAAGCGGCAGGCAAGCTCCAGGGACTGTGGGGAGGGGAACGCAGCTCCGGTGGGAAGGGAAGCAAGAGACAGGCAAGCTCCGGGGACCATTTGGGGGGCAGCTAGCCAGGTCGCGCGGGGACACAGCGCCGGTGGGAAGTGAAGCAAGTGGCGGCAACGGCTTACATACCCAGGCAGGCAGGCAGGTAGGCAGATCAGGAGCAGTTGGGGCACAGGCACGTCCTCATGGGAAGGCAGGCAGAGACACTGTGGTGACTAATTGCTTGGTAAACTTATATAGGCTGCTAAGCGTATGCTGTGGTGGGGAGGCGAGATGAATAGGGATTGGACGAGTGGTGGGCGGGCGAGCGGGGCAGGGTGAGCAGGAGGTGGGTTGAGCGGTGAGCAGGCAGGCAGGGGCAGGGGCAGCCAGAGGTGATATTCGCCAGTTCTCCAAACCAATCAAAATTTTAACTACCGATTCGCTTGAACAGGTGCAAACCAGCTATATTTCACCTTTGCCTAAGATGGTTCTATCGTCTTTACTTGATAATGCTCATCTGGAATTTTGCAGTACCAAACTCACAGAAGAGAACAATCTAAATGATAACTGTGTTGTGACGCACACATTAGTCTGGATTGTCTGGATTAGGTTAAAAAGTTGTCCAAAATCAAGAACCAGCATTTCTAATGTTCCTATAAAGGAAGAAGGTAAATATGATTTCATCTGCATGAAGTTCTCAGTACTTCTTTTAAATCTCCAAAGGGACAGATGTTCCTCTTTTCTCCTTAGGCAAAGGAGCACAATAGCGTATTAATGCTCTTCAATATTTATTAAACTCATGAAGCCTTTGATATCCTCAATCATTCCAAAGTGGACCAGAGCTTTGGCCTTCTCCACATCAGAAATGGCATTATCAGCCGTACACCATGCTGCTGTTGAAGCCTGACACAAATGGGAAAAAAAGACCCAATTCTACATTGGTTGCCTGTTATATAATACAGTAATGCTATAAATCTCCATAAATGTCATAAATGTTAGAGTCATCTTGTAGTTATCTTAAGAACCATTGGAAACTGTGATAATGTTTGTGAGAAACATCAGTGAGCGTAAGCTTTTGACAGTTGTTGGGTAATATAAAATATATATTTATTTTATAAATGTACGAGACCACCAAACTCTATAATAAACAACCCATGTATGTTTTTATAATTATTAATATGATTTTGTGGTGTTTATGCTTCTATGTTTCCGAATGAACATGTTTTGCAAGCTGTTCAGAAAACAACATTTTTCTACCAGTTCAGTGGACTGAACTCATTAGGGTGCTGCAAATATTTGATGTAGAGATCCAATGCAAAGGTGATGCAATTGACTCTACAAATTGAATTGACTTTTCAAATTGAATAGGAAAGTCAATTTGAATGATCAGATTGAATTGGACGCCTGCAAATTGATTCGGACAATCTGAATGTTTCTCACACAGAAGAAAACTGCTTTTTCAGAACTGCTTTGGGAATCTAATTCAGATCCATGTAATTCAAAATTTGATTCCATATCCAAATAGCATCAGATTGACTTTTCAGATTAATTTGAATCAGTCTGCTGGATCAATTTCCTGAATCAAATCTGTGATTTGAATTAGACTAAATCACGCAGGCTACTTCTTATGCTGAAGCCTACTCACTTTGCCTTGGGAACCAGCGTAGCAGAGCAATTAAAAGTGTTGCACTGCCCCTGGGGAGGCCTGGGCTGTAGCTGCCTCTCAGCTTAGGATGCTCACTAAGAACCACTTGGAACAATCACTCTCTTTTACCCCAATCTATTTCAAAAGTTTGTTGTTGTGATGAAAAATGGGAGGACGGAGAGCTATGCGTGTAGTTTAGTTTATTTATGGAGCCTTATGGAGAAAGAAAACTTATGAACAACGGTTGAAGAAATTGGGTTCGGCTAGTCTAGTGAAAAGAAGGAATAGGGATGATATGATAGCAGTGTTTCAATATGTCAGGGGTTGCCAGAATGAAGACAGCCTATTTTCCACAGCCTATTTTCCAAAGTACCAAGAAACAATGGATGGAAACTAGTCAAGGAGAGAAGCAATCAAGAACCAAGGAGAAATTTCCTAATGGTGAGAACAATCAACCAGTGGAAATTGTGGGTGTCCCATCACTGGAACATCTTTCAAGAAAAGGCTGGACAGCCACTTGTCTGAAATGTTTTCCTGTCCAAGAACAGGTCTCTTGTTCAAGCAAGGGGTTTGACTTCCAACTCTGATATTCTGTGATCTATGGTCTAACCCTGCTTAGTTTTGTTTGACTTCCAACTCTGATATTCTGTGATCTATGGTTTAACCCTGCTTAGTTTTGTGTAACAGAAAAAGGAAAAAAAAAAAGCAATGACTCAATTTGAGACTATGAATAAGTTGGAATCATGAAAGTCTGGGGTGGCCCTTTAGATACACTGTGCTAACTCAGCGTTCAGGAGACTCAGTTTTATTATTTTTAACTTCTCCAGTTGTTTGGTTTCAAGCTTCAGGTATTTGTGACTTGCAGACATTTCATGCACATACAAATGCAAGAGAACATAACCTGAAAACATCAGAACTTTTATGAGAAATAGAATCATTTTGCAGTTTTGTTCAATACTTTGTGAAAAATCATTAGGGAAAATCTTTTTTTTTTTTTGGTTTGAAAAACAAAGGTTAGCTTTTCTTTCCAAGGCAAATTAAGAAATTGGTCTTTATTCTATGTTATAAGATTGAAAAGAAAAATGAAAATAGAAACTTACAAACACAATGCACTTAATTCTTTACCTAATGAATGTCAAATTATTAACCTAATGACCTTCCTCTGGTGATTCTTTGTCTCTTGAAAGTCTAATTAGATTTGCTGCAAAACTATTTGGTGGATACAGTACCATATATGTCTGAAATTCCTTCATTCTTTGCCCTGTTTTATATGCAATGCTACCTAATTAATTCTGGGGGGAAAAAACCTAAAACAAATGGACTTCGATGTTCAGATTTATTCAATCACACCAGGAAATTCGAGCAAACATCCAGGCAAATGTCAAGTATGATCAGAATTAGTTATGAAGACAAACTTCATACTTTATTTTCTGGTTGTACAATCAACCTTCTTTACCTGTTGACAAAGATCTTTCCTGGATTTCTTAGATCAATGACTGTTTCTGTTTGAGAGTGTGGTTTTGTTTGTCTCAACCTGCTTTTTTTATATAATTATCCTAAAAGCTTTGGTTATTGTTGATGTTTTACTGTTTTGTTATTTATATTTCTGCACTTTTATTGGTGTTTGGAGCTACGTAGATATACAAAGAGATATAGAAGGGACAGATAGCTTGGTTTAAAATAAACAAAAGGATAGTAGCCCTTAGTTTGCTATCATAATTCCTTTTTCACTTAATGGGTCTAAAGGAGAAGGAAGGATAACAGCAACAACAATGATAAAACTGCTGCTGCTGAATTATATCAAAAGTGAAACTTAATCTAATTTCTCCATTGAAGGGGAAGAAAATGCTTTCAAGGTTCATTACCAGGGCAGGAAGCTGAAAATATTCAGTAGGTGGTCCTATTCTCTCCTATACTTCTTTGGCTACGGTTTGCAGGAACAAAATATTTCTTTCAACCGTTTTCTGTACATTCATTCCACACTTTGGAATCAGCTTCAAGCTAAGATAAGTTTCAACTAACCCTTCAAATAAAAGCTAATTTAGATATTCGGGTAATTCAGTCCAGCTAATTAACTCAGACCTGCTTTTCAGATCAGCTTATTCAGACTGAATGCTTATGTTTACGGAGCAAAAAAGATAAAAAGATAAGTAGGTCAATGTATTTAGGATGGCTCTTTATTTTCTTTCATATCTCTGCTGAACAGGTTGCAGCATAATTACAGTTAAATGCAGTTATTCCATCTGGGCCATAGATGACTGATTGAAGCAAACTGTACTTTGATCCTGTCCACTAAGTAATGGTACCATGTTAAAACACTCTGTGTTTCCCCAGCTGAAACACGAGAAATTGCTTAAAGATTCTTTGTGGTGACACGATAAGAACTACGGACTGGATTCAGCAATTAACTGAATTACCAGCAGATCTACCAATCTTTGCACTATATAATCCAAACATAAATTTCATTGAATGCCACTTACAGAGCATATGTTCCTATTTTTAGAGATAATGATCTGATGGATAATGTTCAATTTTTTTCAATCACACGTTCCTTGGGATGGATTTTCCATGCTAAGAGGGAGGTTCTTTATACTAGAGAGGGAGCTTCTGCTTACCAAATTGTCTGAGAAGCTGATCGAAATTTCTTAAAAGACACTTTTCTGAGAAGTCTTCTGTCATTATAGTGATGGCATGCTATTTGTCACATATTTTCTTTAAGTACTTTTGTGAAAATCTGTACCCAAGGAAGCACACTTAAGCTAAAATTTCCAGCATGACAGCCAGTAACCAGTCCCAATATTAACATAGAAAGTTGAAAAATAGCAGTAGACAGGATCAAACACAGATCATGGAATTTTTTAAAAAAATGAATAGCAAGAAAAGACAGCAAGGCAACTTTCAATTGCATAATCCCAGAAGCATCCGAAAGCTTCTACAATTTAAGAGATCTAAATCAATTTAAAATATGTAGACTTCAATTCCCAAAATTTCTCAGGCAGCATCTTAAAGTTGCTGTGGTTGACAAACATTGACACCAAGTAAAATAGCTAGAGAAAAGTATCACAATTGTTCTCTGTGCCCACTACTGTAAAGATGTAACATATGTCCAAAATAGCATCTTATATTGTGCATAATCAGGGCCTTGTAGAGACAATTTTCTCCTTCAGCTTCATTAAGGTAAGAAACAAAATTTGAACTTTTCCAAACAATTTTATTTTGGCTTGCCTTAGTCTAAAGCCAAAGCTGTAGTGTGCAGTGCATATATCCAAACAACATTGTTCCAAGGAACCTTTCTGGTTCTTCCATGGCTGAAATGAAGAACAACCCAAATTAAGGGTTTTGCCTTTATCCAAGAGAACGCATGTCGCCTGAAACAAGAGTGTGAGGCAACAATCTTCAGCTATAATAATGATGGAGAAGTATTGGTCTTCACTGTGTTTACCACCACAAGGTCTTAAACTGCCTTAGAAGCAGCTTAGCCCATGTTCAGCTGTGTTCATCCTTGTGAAGCATCAGTGATGCTATAGATGTCTCCTTTTTTTTCGTTCTGTCCCTCAACTCTTCTGTTGATGAAGTTCCCAATAGAGGAGAGGTCTCATGGGCATGATCTGATCCAAGGCCTCAGCCACTTCCTTATTCCAAGCAGCAACTAAAGCTTCAGATGGACTGTGCAGCACACCAACAGGGACAACACCCAACTCCCTTTGAACCCCCCCTGAACATATAAGTCACCAGGGTTGGACCAATATTTATTCATTTATTTACAACATTTATATGCCCCCTAGCTGTTAGATAATTCTGGGTTCTGTAGCCTCCCTGCTGTGGACAGGGGGTTAGAGAAACCCACAGAAATCAAGGGATGATCTGATGATGATAACGGGGACACTAAAAGCTCCCCACTAAAAGATTACATAACTACTGTCCCAACAGGAATTTAAAATTTGGGGTGTGACAGACCACTGTCCTGAGTCAGGTTCTGGATTATCTGGGATAGAACCATAGCTGTGATGGAGGCTATGAATTCGCAAGTCATCTCACACCCCATTCTTAGCAGAGGCAGATTAAAGTCCTCCAGAAACATAAATTTGATAAATTTCACTGCCATCTCAAAAATGGTATCAAGGACCTCAGATAGGGATATTGCTCTGCAGCTGCGAAACTGGTGCAACAGCAATAATTCCAAATGATCCATCCTAATTTAATTAATAGCATCTCACATCTGGTAACTGTGGGCTAATAGTCCTGAAAGCTATAAGAGATTCCCTGATGGACAACCATTATACTGCCACCCCCTGACCATGAGTTTCATCTGATACCACACTTGAAACCCAACTGAGAAAATTGGGAAACCCTGCCTTCAAAACCCAATCAAGTTTCAGTGTTAGGTTGGCCCATCAATCACACATGAAAGCAGTCCATTCCCTGTCTCCTGCCATATCTCCCATGCCTGATACCACAATGATGCTATATCGGTCCCCTCCAATAACAGCCCCCTCTCCAAAACCAAGCTCCCCAAGAGCCAGAACTGGAAACTTTCCAGTGTCCTCACTAAGTATCTGCCAGGTGCAAAAAAAATGGGTCCATATATGAAGACCCAATTAAATTGATTTATTGCTACTGATACCTATGCAGAGAAATATTCTCAACTAATGGTTGGCACCTGCTAGGAGTTAGATAAGGGTCAATGGGATTTGAGAAAGGGTGGACTTAGTCTCCCTGTGGCTACATATCCTTCTCCTACATCATCTTTGTAAGAGGAACCCAAGCACCCTGCATTACTTCAGTATTATCACTCTCAGAGCTAATAGGATATCCAGCCCTCACCTCTCCGCATACTACCACACATGCACATATATTAAAAACACATTTAAACACCCAAACAGACAGCAGGAGGAGGGCTTCTCTCATTCATCTCTTGCTAATTCCACAGGCAAAGTGACCTCTGCAGAGGGAAGGGGTCACATTAGTCTTCAAATCTACTGTTCCCGTGTCCCCAACCATTATGGGATTTCCTTCATCCACAATAGTTTACTATATCTATCCATACTTATTCCTCTAATCCTTCCTTGCTAGTAGGACACCCATGCATTGATTCATAAATTGCTTTTTCTTATTTATATGTTCTTATCTCTCTTTCATTGAGATTCTCATTAATTTCACCCAACCACAACTTTCTCAGAGCTTCTTTTAACCTACCCATTCCTCTTCATATGTTTATTTTATTATTTGCTTTGCATTCTTTCTTTCTATATGAGACCAACCCACCTTAATGTACATGTATCTTCATTCTATGTTCTTTCAGTTAGCCTTTTATACAGGGAAACTATTGGCTGGCTGGCTGGCTGGCTATCGTCTGTCTGTCTGTCTGTCTGTCTGTCTGTCTGTCTGTCTGTCTGTCTGTCTGTCTGTCTGTCTGTCTGTCT
>JANHFL010000743.1:22259-38993 GCA_032468155.1 Oxyrhabdium leporinum
TCTCTCTCTCTCTCTCTCTCTCTCTCTCTCTCTCTCTCTCTCTCTCTCTCTCTCTCTCTCTATCTCTCTCTCTCTCTATCTCTCTCTCTCTCTCTCTCTCTCTCTCTCTCTCTCTCTCTCTCTCTCTCTCTCTCCCCCCCCCTCACATATTACTCAAACCCCATTAGTTATTATATAAGTCTGCCTGGTACGTAAGGCGGGTTTCTTCAAAATATTATAATATTCTTAAGTATTATAATAGTGCTTAAAAAAAGATGAATAACATTTGGGTTCTCTGTCTGCCTTTTCTCTCTTTTTCTCTTGTGTCTCACATAGATACACATTCCTTTAAAAATTACTGAAGAAAAGTTATTATTTTTTTATTATTTTAAGACATTATTTAAATATCACGTTGGGTTTTAAAAGTGATCAACAGTGGGAGAAACAAGGAATAACATAGTGGTACCTTAATTATACACAGGTAAGAGATTAACTAAAATATGTACCTTATAGTCTAAGCCAGAATTTTTGCTGTTTGCTTAAAAAAAGTTGTTTTAACATTTAATTAACCTCATTTATTTAGCACATTCCAGCCAAGCATGTTAGTTGGATTTTGTCTACAACTTACGACCACAACTGATCCCAAAATTTCAGTTGCTAAGCGAGACTATTAAGTTAATTTTGCTTTATTTTATGACCTTTCTTGGCACAGTTGTTAAGGGAATCACTGTAGCTAAGTTAATAATATTGTTGTTAAATGAATCTGTTTTCCCCATTGATTTTGCTTCTCAGAAGGTTGCAAAAGATGATCCCATGACCTTGGGACACTGCAACCATCATAAATATGAACCAATTGCTAAGAATCCAAATTTTGATCATGTGACAATGGGGATACTGCAACAATCGTAGATGTTAACATTTTTACTTGTCATTAAATGGATTGTTGTAAGTTAAGGACTACCTGTAAACATCCTGGGTCCCTTCTAAAGTACAATTGACAATATACACCAGTTATAAGTGTATGCTCTATTTATTCATTTTGATACATCATGGTATGATTACTTTTTCTTTTTTGTTGGAAATAGTTATATGAAAATTAGGGAGCCAAACATCATTAATTAATCAAATTGCATAAAGGATATATGATTTTGGCTGAATTCACAGATTGATATTTTTCTTGATAAATTTATTAGCCAGTTCCAACTGAAGATCACAAAAGATACTGGGCAAAATTTATTATTCATATTTAAAATAATCTTTTGTAACAGGAAATTTAGCAAGAAAAGCTTTCTTATTTTCCAATTCTACTCTGCTATATGTACAGCCTTCTTCTAAATAAGAATTACTAGGGAAAAAACTGTTATTAAGTTAAGCTGATAAATGCATTTAATAAATAATAGTGGTAAATTTATAAAAAATTAAGCAGTTCTGTGTAAGCAGTTCTATGTCCCACTGATTTCAGCAAGAAAGCTAAAAATGTGTCTATATAAAATCCATACAAATTAAAAAATCTTCACTTTAATTAGGTTTAGACCAACTTTCTTATCCATTGGCTTCTGAATAGGTTGAGCTTTGATTTCCATAATTTTTAACCAGAAAAAGAATTAAAATACAATTTTATCAAAGGTCATATCAAGCAAGTTTCTTAGGACAGAGATGATGAATAAACAAAAGACAGGACTATAGAATAGTTTTCTTCTTAACAAGCTTTTCGTGTTATATATTTCAGGGAGAACTTTTTATACTAATAGTTTCTTCCACAAACTCTGGGTATTTAATAGGAGTTGACAATCTTATTTAGGCCCTGAGGATAAGCTGAATGGGATCTGTTTAGCATGAAGATGGCAAACTGACAGAAAGTGTTTGGACTATAGACTAGAATGGGAAGGAAAAAAGAAAAAAGAATGCAGTTGTAAATTACTTCTGTATTTGTTCCCAAAGAACTACACAAACATATCTTTTAACTCAAAGAAGACTATATTTATTCTCTCTGAAGCCATTTTGGTTTGTAACAATCACATTTCTATATTTTGTCCTTATTAAAAAGATTGAAAGTTGACAGCAATGCTGTCTCAAGCATGTTTTGCAGCTAGTTTCATGAGTTAAAAAAGACCATTCACTTGTCATACTGGTATTTCTTTGGGTCTCTTTAAGCATGTCACTGCACAGTTGAATAAGTTATTTCTGGATTCCCTGGTCAGTTTATGTTTTTATGTCACATCAGCTCAAGCAACAGTTTTCTGTACAGCTGTGTCACTTTCTTTTTTTAATCATGGTTTCTTTAACAAGCCATAAAGTTTAATTCACATAAAATATTAAGTTTAACTTATGTAAGTTAGCACATCATGTTAAATCCAAATCAACAGAGTACTGCACTTGTGAGAAGAAGCCACCATTTTTTCTTCACTTACCCACATACTAACTTATATCCTTCCTAATAAAACTTTTTAAATCAGGGGTGTCAAACTCGCGGCCCGTGGGCCGGATGCATCATGTGCTGCAAAGGGGAAAAAAGTCCCGATACGTCACATGATGACAACGTGAGTTTGACACCCCTGTTCTAAATGATTAACTAGGCTCTAGTTAGATGTTGAGAGAAAGAGTGGTCAGCCCACTGCCACCCAGAAAATCTGACATATCAATTTCAGTGAAGGTAAGCAGTTATCTTTGGTCAATGTCTGGATGGGTTATCATTTAGGCATTGTTTTTGCTACTAAATATTTCCTTAGTTAGAGTTGAATAAAAATATATGGTCCAAGATATATATCAGAACAATAGGGAGATATTTGTCAAATAATAATGGACATACGGGCTTAATATAATAAATGTGTATAAATAAGCTATATTAGATTGGCTGAATGTATTTTTAAAAAAATTGGTCTGCATTAAAAATACAGAAAAATACTAAGGCAAAAGGTATTATTTCATAATCGCCAATACTTTCAAGCAGAATTTATGCTGCAATTTTAACTCATATTCTGTTAATATAAGGCAATGTTTATTATTTTACCTTTTAAAAAACATGTATATTTATGCACTCAACAATGAGTTTAATTGATTGCAGAAAATGTTTTCTGATAATAACAAGGTCATAGAAATAAGTTTAAATATGTGTAGTAGAAACAACTCATGCTCCTTTTTAATCATGATTGTGTTATTTTTTTGTTTGTACTTAAAACAGCTGCTGATCTTCTTTTATTTATCTACTGTTTGTAATTCATTTTGACACACACACTAAAAGCACTGAGAACAAGTGATAGGCAATCTTAGCTATATTATTAGGGATCACACAAAATTATTGGGTTTGTGTTTGTAATTGCATACACTGTTCCTTCCTCCATCCTTATGTTCATATCAAAGAAAAGTGCAACACAATGCTACTTCAGGTCATTTTAAGCAAGACAGCCAAGCAGTGAAATAACTTCTTGAACTGATAGAACTAAATAGTTCCCTCCTTGATTAGAAACAGTTAATAAGAACAATGTTTAATATCACTTTGTGAGTGGCAAATCAACTCACAATTAACTCTTGGGACAATTTGGAATATATAAGATGCAGTGCTAAATTTTCTATGAGTTGATTACAATAACAGTTTGTTAAGAGAGAGCTTTAAAACATTAATCTTGCCTTTCTTATTTTATTTTTCTTACTGTTAACTATTTTGTCAATATAATATATAATATATTAATAATTTGCAAATAGATTTAGTAGTTTAAAGTTGTGGTGGAGTTCAGTCCTGACTAGCTTAAGGTTGACTCAGCCTTCCATCCTTCCGAGGTTAGTAAAATGAGGACCCAGATTGTTGGGGGCAATATGCTGACTGTGTAAACCACTTAGAGAGGGCTGTAAAGTACTATGAAGTGGTATATAAGTCTAAGTGCTATTGCTATTACTAATTTTTAAAAAATGGGCCTGTTTTTCAAGGAGTGGGAAACTAATACCACTATTAACCAGCATTAAAATGGGTGGGGGGATAATATGTATATATGTTTTAGGTTTTTTTATAATGCACTTTTTAATAATTTTTTTTTCGTTTTGTGTTTTTTCTTCATTTTTTTTCAATTTTTTTGCAGTTTTGTATTTCAACTTTTTTTTAATAAAATAAAAATAGAATGGCAAATCAAATATTATATAGTGCATAAGCTCACATAACACAGAAACCAGGTGAAAGGAATGCCCAAAGGATTTCATAGTTGTACTATGAACACACAATTTGAAGAAAAGTTGTATGCTAAAGAAGATTTTCATTTGGTGAGTTAGAATATTTGAATAATGTCTACTTTTGTATTGAAGTGGTCAACATTCCCATAGCTTTTCCCACTTGGGATTTCTCATAAAACTATTTACAATATATTACACCACTGCTAGCAATTATTGCAAACCAGGAGGGAAATAACTGAAAAAAACTGACCAACAGAGCCCCTCCCCTTTTTTTCAAGGGTTCTCCAATAAAATATATTTCTGATAGACTGCCATCAGATTTCCTGAATCTTCTGACATCCTCCATTCTGACCAATGTGAATGTTTGTAGTCTTTCTAACGAGAAACTCTCCTTTTAGCTCAGCTCTAAGAAAAATACAAGGAAAAATTATTTGGAAATCTCAGCCCAAAGCCAGTAATATAAAACTTAGCAATTTAGTGCCAGCTGTGAAGCATAAGAAGAGGCTGTGCAACTAAGCAACTCTTGCTAAGGAATAATATATTTACAAAAAGATCTCTTTATACCAATGAAGCCAAATCTCTGGATATAAAAAAAAAGTTTATTGGGGAAAGAAAAATATAGGGAATTAGTTTTGGAATTTCAGATATTTCATTAAGCTTTTAGGTAACATCGTCAGGAGACATTTGGCAAAGTGTGGTCTGTTGGTTAGCGGGATTACATAGCCTCATGTCTTTTGCCTACTTTGTCTGGTTGTGGTAGCCCTAAGGATGATATTTTGCAAATTATTGATGCCTTTTTATTGATAGATTATTTATTTTGATAATTTGGTGATATTTTTGTCTTATAATAGTATTTACTTCTATGTGTATAAAGTGAGTGATAGAATGGAATGTGTTCTTTTTTGTGCTTGTTCAAATTGTAGTTCATTTTGGTTATTAGGTTAATAAGATGGCTCTAGTGTAGCTGATTTTATTGCTGATGGGGCAATGATGAGTTGAGATGAGACGAGGCACAAATGTTGCATCTTTGATTATATTTTTTGATATACCCTTGGAATTTAAGACCATATATATACTGGTGCTGCTTGTTCAGAGAACTAAGTTTCTTACACTTGTTTATCTTTAGAAACTATTCTAAAATTTCTACTGTTTATTAGTTGAGTTGTACCCAATGTTTTCTGAATGGAGGAAATTAGTTAAGTCATGTCACGTTAGACTAGTAAAAAGAATTTAGTCAATAAATATTCCTTTATCCTAGAACAGTCCATTAGTCTTTCACTACAATAATGGAAATATTTCTAAATGGCTTAAAAAGGTGACCTCAAATAGTTAATTTAGATGCTAATTTTCATTTAAAAGACAAAAACATTTTTATTGGAAACTGCCATCATTCAGCTCCATAATCACAGATAGAATGAAGAATCAATCATTTGTGATGGCTCGTAACATCAGAAATAAATTCCATGCTACTTATCCAGTAATAACTTCAGTGCTTTCCTATGAATAATCAAGCCATGATCTCTGTAATCCAGTTCTGGTATATTCATTGGTGTGTCTGAGAGAAATGCATATATGATTGCAAAAAAACAGCTGACAATCAGTTCTATATAAACATTTCCAAGTTCTCTTAATATTGTAGCTCTAATATCTTTTTCATGGATGGGTGATTTATAGCATTTTCTCCTGTAATATGAATATAATGTTATGGAGTTGCTGATGTCAGCTAGACTCATTGATCTAAATATAACCAGACAACTACTTATTCCTATATCTCATGGGAGTTCCCAGTGCCTGTAATTGTTTTTTCTTCTGTTGATTGACAGCTCTAGTATTTTCAGTAGCAAGCGGTTTTTACAGTGAGATCTGATATTGGAATTAAAATGGATTTGCCAAGTATTAATCTCATACAAAGGCGATTATGTGAATGTGGGAAAGTGATCAATACAAAGAGCAGAATAATGTGGGTGTGAAGGTTTACAGTGTTATCCTCTATGAAAATCAACTTTTTAACGGAGGTAGAATTTGATCCTTTCAGGTGCCAGCCTGCGCAGAAAGAGTTTCATATATCTGAAACCATGTTTAAAAGAATTCAATGTGACTTTAAAAAAAAGAGAGCACATCCATTTCCCCCCAGTTATTGCTATAATAATAGTATACTACATTATAGTGAACCATATAATTAAGAGATTGTATCTGTTCAGTATAATCTCATCTCTGGATAATTGTCTCTCATTGCTACAGATAGGGCAAGTATTAATGGTTATTTGCACAACAGAAGGCTCTGTTCTTGAGACAGATTCTAAGATGACAAATTGGTCTGGTACAAGAACTATAATTAATAAGACTGCTATAATTTTTTTATCCAACGCATAGATTTACACTGCATTCTTACTGGATTAAATACCCATGTATGTGGTACTCATTTATAATGATCTTTCAAGGAAGAGAAAAGGGTATTCATTTCTTAGATGCAATAAAATAAGGAGTTATCCACCTGATTAGTAATTGTGTGGATTCTGTGTGCATATATATGAGGATAATTGGTGCATCCCTAATCTAAACCAGGAATATAAAATGGCAATAGATTTGGCTTTGCAGCTTTTCTTCCAATCCAAACATCAGATAAAGAAGCTTCAGTCTAGAATGAACAACAACACTGAACAAAGATTGCTTTTATACATTATAATTTCATAATGCCCTTAGTGAAATACTGCAAGATCGGACTGAGATCAGCCAACATGAGCCAAATTCATACAGGTAATATTACTACCGCAGATAATAATACACTTATTAATAATTTTGACTACTTTTATTAAGATTTAACTGTGTTTTCTTCTTGAGTATTAACCGTGAATACTTTTGGGGTTAAAAGGTCAGGAATAAATTGAAATAATAAAGAATACTGTACATACATTTTCTGCAAATGTAGGAAATTTTCTCAGTGTGATCCATTGTGCCTTCTCTCTTTTATGTTCTGCAACCATAATTCACAGAGCATTCACCTGTCTGACTTCTCTAGATGCTTCATTTTTTGAACCAGCTTCATTGTCTTGGGAGCTTTTACTATCTATTTTAGGCCAGTATTTCCTGTTTACCTTCATACCTAACACACCATAGCTGAATTATTGCAGCCCTTAAGAATGTCACTTTGTTCTTTAATATATTTATTCTTAACACAAGCAGTGAGAAAGAAACCTATTATCTTTCCATTCTTTCAAGAGGAAGAAAAGTACTAGGAAAAGAAATTATTTGCCCAAGGGCAGCCAAGATACCCATGTTAGAATTGATAATAAAAATAAAGATTTCACAAGGCTGTCTGTGGATAAGTCCTATAGGATCCCTGATAGTCTTTGGTAACCTTCTTCAAGCTGTTCCTGTCTAGATGGGTTGAACTATAACTGTAATTATGTTTATGGTGAGAGGGAAAGTTTCATAGATAATCAGGCACTAAGCCATTTGGGGCTTTAAAAGTCAATACTAACAGCTTACATTGTGCCTAGTAGACAACTAATAGTTGGCACAAGTATTTCACTACAGGCATCATGTTATACCTTTCACCATTTAGAAATCTGGCCACCACATTTTGCACGAATTGCATTTTTTCTACTATCTTTGCAATAAAGGTCTTGTAACAACTACTTTAATCATGGAGTTATATCTCCTACATTCAATAAAGCATTGATTATTGTTCTTAATAATAGGGTTCGTTATAAACTTGCAGAATGAATCACACAGAAAGCACAAGGATAAAAAACTAATGATATCCCTACTTTCTTTATATACCATGTCCACATCCCTACGATCAGAGATGGGAACTAATTCCGAGGTGGGAACAATGGCCCCTTTATGACTTTTAGACTTCAACTCCCATCATGGCTGGCTCAGGAATTCTGGGAGTTGAACTACACAAGTCATAAAGGGGCTATGGTTCCCCACCCCTGTACTAATAGAAAATAATGTATGTGAATCTGACAGTTACTGATATTAGAAAGGTCGTAGTTAAAGCAGAAAACCAACAACTGCAATGTATAAGATTCAAGTGATATACATAGTATCCCAATATTCAATTGTTACATCTCTTTTTGTGTGTGTACCTTTATGGACTAGGAGTCCATCTTTTCTCTGTAAGAGGAAGAGTTGGCATCTCTATTGTTACTGCCACATTTTGTATTTTATTATTGGTTTCAGGCATTCTGATTCTGACCCTGACTGTTAAACCAAAGTGCCATCTGAGTCCTGCAGGAGATAAAAGGATGCCAGCCCTTTGAGATAGAAACAAGCATTCCAGAAATGTTTGTATTGTTATAGGGGAGAATAATAAAATATAGAAAATATGTTAGTGTTTCCCTCTGCCCTGTTATTCCAAACAAAATCTATACCAACATAACTTATTTTCTTGTTTTTCAAGACTGTGTTAACTTTTCTGAACTGTTCATTCATTCATTGCCAAGGTCAGGTTTATATTCCTTCATATTCCTTATATTCCTTATATTCTAGTATAATTCCATTGTTATACAGTATTCTTAATTCAGATTTAATCATCTTGCTGTTTGTGAATCAGTTGTTAATCACCCAGAGTTATTTTTCAAAGATGGATGACTATATATAAAATTTACAAATATATATATTCTTTATATAAACTCTTTTACTTAGGAAGATACTGTTAAGTGTTGAAACTATCTCCATGTTTCACAGATTAGCCAGTGTTCAACAGGATTGCCAACAGTTTAGGCACATTTCTAACTGCATTCAGAAAACCATCTGGATTCATCAGGCACCTGGATTTTAATTGGTCCATGACCACTGCAAAAATTTATAGCAACTGCCAGTCTAAGACTGATGAGAGAGTAATGTGTCCATGACAACAATTTTATAGAAACCTCTCTCATTTTCTTATCACTAACTCCAGCAAAATTGAACACAGAGTTCAGTGTGCCCTACTGTATGCCTGAATTTGAACACCAAAGGTTCTCAAGATAAAAAGTTTAAGATAATTTAGTGTAGTGCCAAAGATAACACTCAGCCAGTTTAGGAAAAGACTGCTTTACAGAGGAGTGGATAGTATACTATTCCAATTCAATCCCAGTAATCTAACAAATCAGCAAACATTCAAAATGGCCAGACTATTAGACAGAGCTTCTAGTCATTGAACAGTTCCTGTAGGCTAAAGCTACATCAATATCCTACCATGCAACTCTAGTCTGCTGTATCTAAGTGAAGCAAGAAGTAGGACTTGACTCCTCTCTTCTATTTCAACCAAGTTTCTATAAGCCAGGTCAATATTTTCAAATGGGGCTTTAACTGCATCTTTTAGCAAGAAGTTTCTGAACTCATGTAATCAAAAGGTTTCAGGCAATCTCATTAACTGATAAGGTATTTATATATATTTATATATGTCTAACATATATCCTGCCTCAGCATAATAAGCAGTCTTCTCCCTTCTCTAGCCTTGACTTACTCCGATTTAAATCTTACATCATCTGACCATGCTGTGCAGCTGATGAAGTGAGCTGTACCTCATGAAAGCTTATGGCTTTTAATAACATTTGTTACTCAGAAAATGTTTTGCCAGATGCCTGGTTGGTTGGTTGATTGATTGATTGATTTTCCACCAGAGACTAAGACAGCTTTCCTCCTGCTTATTTATTTATTTTAATCTAATTTAGAAACTGCCCATCTCCCTCACAGTTGGATTCTGGGCTTGTACAAGTAAAATATTACAACATAAAAACTGTATATAAAATTTATATTAGACACAGGTAGTTAAACTTCCATATTAAAAAAATAATTAAATTAATTAAAAGGGGAGGGGAGGGCCTTCAGGTACCAATCGTTCCCACAGCTGTGTTCTCCTCTGTAAGCTCCAAGCAAGATGCAGAGCCAGGTGTTTAGATATTTGTGAAAGGCCAGGAGAGTGGGGGCCACCTTGCCTCTGGAAGAAGAATATTGACTGCCGATTTGCTTCTGGGTGCAATTCAAGGTGTTGGTTGTCAATTTTAGAGCCCTTCATGGCTTGGGGCCAAGTTATCTCTTTGTGGTTACATCCACCTGATTTACTATCAGGCTTTAAAGGGCATAACCAACACCTTGAACTGGACCCAGAAGCAAACTGGCACTAGTCCAAATGGGAGATGACCAGGACATGAGTGACCATGTGGAGACCCACTTTATCCAAGAAAGGGTGTAATTGGCGCACAATACAAAGTTGAATAAAGTGTATCTACATAGCTGAAGCAAGAATGATTTTTAAGAACAAGAAAATATGTAAAGGGATAGCAAATGGTCTTGTATAAATTACATTGAGGAATAATTTGTTCACATTCCTTTTGCTTATCATTTATTAACACATTTTCTATGCTTTATATAATGATTGCTTGCTCTGGAACAGACATGTAATAATTACATATGGAGAGCAGTTTGGAGTAGTGGTTAAGACATCGAACTAGAAACTGGGAGACAGTTCATTTTCCACCTTAGGCACAAAGCCAGCTGGGTGACATGATATTTTCTCTCAGATGTAGGAAGAGGCAATAGCAAATAACTTCTAAAAAATCTTGCCAAGAAAACTTCGGGGGCTTGTCCAGTCCAGGCTGTCTCTAAGAATTGGACAAAAATAAACAGAAGAAAACAAAAGTTATGTACAAGTGCCTGCACATTTATTAAGACTTTGACGCTTAAAGCACTTTTCAACACTCAGAAGAGATCCATTACAGAGCAGAGAACAACAAGGAGAACTTAGAATCAGTTTTGCTGTTTTGAACTTACCTACATTTAGAATCAAATGGCAAATAAAGAGAGAGGTAAGTATGAATGACTCCATTTAATGAAGTGAAAAGCTGCTATAGGTTGGTGGATGTGTTAGATAGATTTGAAGGAGCAATGACTGTTTCCCTGCCCTTCCCCATTCACACACCCTCCCCCCAATTGCTTAAATAAACTCCCTAGCACTGTGATAAAACTAGACAGTGTGAATTGCAGTTTCACTGATGGTTGCCATGGGTTACCTTCTGTACTGCAGATATTCCCTTCAAAAATAGTAACATGAATTTTAAAACAGGGCCCCAGGACTGTCATTGCAGGGATTGCCTGCTAACTGATCACACTTACTGAAAGTGCAATTCAGTCTATAGTAACCAACCATATGCAAATAATTTTCATCTCAACCTGACTAGGAATAACCTCTTTTACACATGTTCTCTGCCTTTCACAATGAAAAGGTGGAAAACAGTCTTTTAATAGATAATTCAAACTAAGTTTGTGAAAGAATAAGTATGACAGAAGCTCTATAATTTTTTTAGAAAAGAAAAAAAGTAAAGAAGAAAAAAAACAAGCATATTTTTATGGACATGGTGCTATCAGGCTGAATTTAACTACAGCTCTCACAATGCTCAGAATGTCTAAAATAAAAACTGAACTAGATAAAGAAAACGCAATATAATCTTTGTAAATCCAATCCAGAAAAATGAGATCAAATAAACTATACTCAAGGTGACATTAGCAAGCATTAAATGTTTGAAGGAAAGACTATGTATAAATGAAATATATTAAAACAAATTCAACCATTTATACATACTTTCAGATCAATATACATGTCTACACTCAGACACACAGATATTTGAAATTAAGGGGTTTAGAGGAAACACATATCCACACATATGGAACATATAACAATAAAGTTAAATGTTTCAAAGACATTCTAGAAAACATTTTTTTCTTTTCTACAGATGCATAAACAGTAAAATTCAGTGCCCTGATTCAAATGACATTGTATTGCAAGAAGCAATCAAAAATTGGAGCATCTGAGGGGAAAAAAACCTAATCACACAGCAAGCAAGCTCATGGCAGAAAATGCAAAGCCAATTTAACCTCCTTCAAAACAGTTGCATCTCTGTGATTGTTGGACTTTTACTAATCTCAGAGTACTTTACTACAGGAAGGAAAACAAAAAGGGGTAATTTCATAGGTTTCTATTATAGCTGTGAAGAGACTACCAAACCTATTTTGCAGATAGATTATAGCCCTAGATACTGTCTGAATGGAATGAATTGTCCTGACTCATTCTCGTTTCCCCAATTTATAAAGAATTTCTGGGAGAATTCATCTTGTACTGTAAACAGATAAAACAAAACAAAACAAAAATGTCATTTATTTGAGAAGTGCAGATGTTTTCTTGCTGTGGGATTTGAGAACATGTTTGAGAACATACACAGCTACTGCCATATAGATTTTTAAATCTTTTTCATTATAAGCATCCAATTGTTCAGAATTTTTCTGAACAATTCTACATAGATAAGTTCAGACAAAAACTACAAAGGCCATTACAATGTACTTTACAACTTGAGAGAGAAATGGTCATTTAAGGAATTAAAATTTCTATTTGCCTCCAAAGCTCCATCTTCAAGTTCAGCCAACAATTTCTTCTGGAAATGAAAGTTTTGATATTTCCCAGGCCAAATTGCAATCCTTGCTTCTATCATATGTTATGATAACCATCCCTTTCCCCTTTCCCTTTTCCCCTTCTTTTTCCTTTCCCTCTTCCTTTCTAGCAACTGCATTTTCAAACCACTTTCAAACACCCCTGGACTCATATCAAACTTCAGTGAATTAATTTGCTAAGTACTTAACCAATTCTGCCCTTCCATTGCCCAACAGTGATCCTGCTACCTGTTCAAACATTGTAGCTTACAGTGATTGACTTGCAAAAGAGTATAGTTCTATTATTTCATTTCCTTACCAAGTTATTATGCAAAGGAGTGCCAAAGGTTTCTTAAATTCCTGTATCATTTTGACTAGGGTGAGGTAGAGCCTCCCAATTTGACAAATCAGAGCCTGAGGAGTTCAAAATTAGAAAATAGCATGTTGAAATTGTCTACTTTGCCTCAGACCAATAAAAATTCATTTAAATTATCCAGCTGTACCCTGGATTCAATCTTTGCCTGCAGTCAAAACCCAAGATTTTGCAATCACCAATCAACACAAAAATAGTAAGGAAAGTATGCACTCTGTTGCTAGGATAATCTTATATAGGAGCATGTTCTAAAATAAGTCCCATTCTGTTCAGTAAACTGGAAGTCTATGTTTACTTACTATGAAGAAAATAAAAGTTTTGAATAAGAAAATACAGGATGAGTTGATGTTTCCTATCACTGAAAACAATATCTATAGATAAATCTTTATTCCAGGTTTATTCAAACTCAAGCTCTGCGGACCGGATTTGGCCTCTGGGGTGCTTAGATCTGGCCCATGGGGCTACCCTGGAAACAGCAAAGGACCAGCCCACGGTGCCTCTGCCAGCAAAAATGTAGCTTGGGAGGGCCGTGGTGGCCTTTGCTCTGTTTTCACTGGCAGAGGGTTGCAGGAGGCATTCTGACCAAGTCTTCGCAGAAGCAAGAAATAGATTCACTACAAAGAAAAGTCTCTCTTTATTTACACATTGGGAATTAACTGCATTCACCAACTGAAAGTCCAGGCAAGAGCCCTGCAAGAGGTTAACTGAAACAATAGTCCTTATCATCTCATTATGATAAATGCAAGGCTGTGAGCTCTCAGCCGGGAGGCTGCAAATTAAGTCAGTTCAAACAGAGAAATAGACAAACCTCAGTTCTGGCAAGGCAGTCTTCATTGCACTGAATACACAAGGAGCAAATTTTCCAGAAATGCAAAAGGTTGTCTGCGACAACCAAACCGCTCCCCTTTCTTCCTATTTATTCCCCAGCCAAGGAGGGGATATTAAGCATTTATTTTGCTTCCCGAGCCGGCTCATTGTCCTTTGTTGCTCACCTCTCCTATCTGCTCTGCGCATACACACATCTGGAACAGGCCTCAGCTGTTCCTCCTACTCACTCATCTCTGACTCCAAAGGCAGCTGCCTCTCTAGCTGGGAAATGCCAGACGGCCCTCGTTCTATCGCTGTGTCTGATGCTGAGCATCCATCAGAGCTTTTCCCAGGTTCTAGAACTGGCCCAAGTTCTTCCCCAACCTCCTCATTGTCCGAGTCTGCCACCAGCTTTGCGGGCCAAAACAGGAGGCCATCACAGGTGAAAACGGTGCTCGAGAGACCATTTTTTTTGCTGGCAGAGCACTCAGGCCACCACAGGCACCCCTGACATGAGTGACTGTGAGCTGGCCATGCCCCCTGGCCACTTCCCCCAGCCCTCCAGAGGTCAAACACAACTCTGATGCGGCCCTCAATGAAACACCTGTGCTTTATTCCAACTAGTAAGGTTATATCAAGAATTTTTTTTGATAAGAGTGACAGCAGTCAGCATTTTAAGTCTCATTTTCCTCAGCTGGTTTCATTAAGTATTCCATGGAGAGATATCTGTTCACTTTACAGAGAATGACCTAAAGCCATGTGTTGGGAATCTTTTTATTCAGAACATTTTTATTCCTAGTTCACATTAGACAGATTTCTATAAAAACATGAGGTTTATTTTTTTAATTATTCACAAATACTTAACATTCCCAGCTTTCTTCCCCTGCCCCAGTCTTTATTTATTTATACTTTTCCTTTTCAATAGCCAATTGGTATTCCAAGAATAGCTTACAAAATATTTGAGAAACATAAAAGAAGATCCTGTTATGTTTTATAATATTACAAAACATCTGAAAAAAATGACAAGATAAAAGAAGGGTGGTGGTGGATAAAAGCATTCTGGATAATAAAAGTAAATTAGGGGGCGCTAAAGATTAATGCTTATCATTGCCTAAGACCCTGAAAGAATAAATGGTACTAAAATAATAGCAAACTGAATATTAGGAAGACCTTCAGGGAGAAGGTACTCTGAAGGACAATAAGTAACACCAAAAGGTGTGACATAATCATCTCAATTATTCCAGATTTCATCTCAGCAGCTAACTTAATGCAGTTAGAGAAATTAAACGGGTGGCAATATTAGGATGGCAAACTGTCATGCAATATAAAGTTATAGGCTAGATTAGGAAGTTTTATAAAGTTCCTGAAAAACACAGGGGCAATTTCTTCCATACTATTGTCAAGAAAACTACATAGGCAAGTTCATGAATCAAAATCAACTCAAACAAGACAAGACTGAGCCATGGTGGCGCAGTGGTTAGAACACAGTACTGCAGGCTACTTCTGCTGACTGCTGACTGCCTGCAATTTGACAGTTTGAATCTCACTAGGCTCAAGGTTGACTCAGCCTTCCATCCTTCTGAGGTGAGTAAAATGAGGACCCAGATTATTGGGGGCAATATGCTGACTCTGTAAACTGCTTAGAGAGGGCTGTAAAGCACTGTGAAGTGGTATATCAGTCTAAATGCTATTGCTATTGCTATCTTAATTTTATGTTATCAACAATCCTTGTTAGCCCTGTCTAACCACATCTAGGTTAATGTTTACAAGATTGGTAGTTGAAGTCCACACATTCCTGATGTAATAATTGCACAAGACCACCACCTGACTTCAAGGTTAAGAAAGATCTTAATTTCTAAAATCTAGGCTCAACTGTCCATTCACTGCCTTAACTTGCGATTTATTGTCCAAACAGCAAGTTAGATCTCATATAAATTAAGCTTGTAGCATTTGCATTAAACTAAATATTTAGAATGCTAGTGTAGCTGGTATAGGTGGAAAAATTAGCCATGTTGTTAAAAAAGTGAGTGTAATAAATCCATTCAACCCTTCTACTTTGGACAGTTTTGGAAAAATTGCTCCATTGTCTGTAATTTCCCTTGATGTAAAATACATATCCATTCCTATTGATAGGTATACTTGCTGTTATTTGTCATTGAAACAATAGAATGGATTTGCAGCAAGAGTTTGTAAAGATATGTTTGTTGTAAGAATCTAACAAAAATTGTCCAATAGTCCAAGTAAGCCATTGTTTAAAACAAAAAGTGGCTGACAGTTAAATAAGCCCCGCTCATGCATTTCTCTGTTTACAGATCCCCAGGATTCCTTTGGATGGTTTGCCAGAATAGAGAGAAGGTAGCTGCTGATTCCAGGAGAAAACAATTGGATTCAGAAACAAAAAAGCAGCACTGTATATAAGGGAGGCATACAACTTAAAGTTTTGCCACAATCATACAATGAACTTGATTTTCGTGGGATTTTCGTGAGAAATTAAAATTCCCAATCCTAAAATGAACTGATGGACACTATTAGATTACTTTTATAGGAAATGACAAGACTATCAAAAAGCTGTTGGTACAATAACAGTTCTGGTTCTTGAGGCCTCTGATTACTAGTTACTTGACGACAGGGCAAAAATCTTTATTTTTGTAGTAGATGGATGCCAAATTTCTATTTTAATACTAATTCCTGGACCTGAACAGAAAAGTTAAATGGTTAAACTATTTTCACAGAGGAAATCATGTGCAACCAATAAGCAATATAGAAATTATTACATTGCCTATCAAGTTCTATGATGCATTTGCATTACTCATCGATACCTATTTTCTAGCTGTATATTTTTTTTTAAGATTCATCAATTTACTCTAAAGAAGGACCACCAGGATAAACTACTCAAAAGGATACCTCTGTCGGAGGAAAATTCCAATAAAGAGGAACACAGACAAACCACAAACAATAATTCTTACTTTAAGATTCAGAGGTTTATTTCATGAGCAATT